>JASSUY010039082.1:0-98638 GCA_032466535.1 Forpus xanthops | reverse complement strand
TTTATGAACAGCCATGTTAATTAAATATGAGGCTATGTTGCCTGAATATCAAATTTGGTTTTTTTTTTGTTTTGTTTTTTTTTTTTTGTTTTTTTTTTTTTAATGTGTCATTTTGGATTCCAGAATGACCAGTAAACATGTGAAAAGCCCTGAATATGAATCAAAAAAGCCGCTTAAAAGGACTGTTGCTGGGGCTCAAGTCTGTACTTAATGCTTTGGTAGCTGCTACTGCATGAGTGGAATACACTGACTTGAAGGAAATGTCAGCCCAACTGAGTCAAACTACCTCTTAATGCAAGAACAAATAGCATATGACAGGGCCCAAGGGGCCTGAAGAGCAAACATAGTTTGTCCCTGTCCACTCTGAATGTAGTGGTGTAGTTGACACAGCATACTCAGCAAAGGGTCATTATCATTAGTGTCCCTGATCACATAAGAATCAGAGGCATCAGAGGACGCTGGGTTTTCAATGTGTTGCCAAGGAGAATTTCATAAGCCTGAGGATTTTTCTTGATCCAGGATCTAAAATAATTCCCAACCAAACTATAAAACTTGCTCAGAGACTGTCAAGACCCAGCTAAGTGACATGAAAAAAGTGACCTTTTTGGCATATGATTCCAGAAACCTAGTGAGATTTATCTGAAACTGAGGGGAAACCTCCTGTCCTTTTTCTTCAAGTTGGATATAATATTTTAAGTATATGAACAGTGGCTGTGCACATTATCTCCTCTGCCCACCTAGCTACTTGCATTTAAATGTATATATGCATTTCTGCTAGTGCCACTCAGGGTGAATTTGTATTGCCCCTGCCAATGTAGTGCTGCCCTCCCATGAGCTGAAACTGAGCTTTCTCATGGAAACTGAAAGAAGTAATGGAAGATCTAGAGGGAAACATTTCTCAAGCAAAATCTGGTAAAATAAGTTCAATCTGATGATTTTCTATGACTCTCCAAACCAAGCATGAAAATAAGATTTGAAGAGGTGAAAGCTAACTGATTAACTGTAATAATGGTTTATAATTATGTCCCTCAGGCTTGGAGATTTCTATGACGTACTCTACAATTTGCATCCTTTGTTGAGGATTTACATGACTAACTTTGTGCAGTGCTAATATGCAATGATAACTAAGCTGCAGCACAGCAGGTATTCAGTAGCACTTTTCACTTCCTGATTCTGTTACAAGTTCACTACAGCCATCAGGAGCAACAGGAGTAGCTCAGTAGTTGCTATGTTACCTTAGACTCGTTTTTAACAAGGTTACAGAATGAAATGGTTTGAATGATAGGGAGTAGTATAGCCCTCTGACTGTTGCTACCATTGGAGCTTGTGTTTTAAACCATGGGAATAAGATCAGTATTAGTTTTTCTTAGAGTATTGTGAAATCTTGCAGAAATGTTTGTGAGATGGGAGAGCAGTGTCAGAAAAGAAAAGGAGAATTTTCCAGCAATAGAAATCAACAGGCATTTTTTATAAAGTTCAGGCCAACAGAAGATCCACCTAGAAAGAAAGAACACTTTAGCTTTAAACCAAGTTTAAACTTTACTTGCAGAAGTGGTAGCTTTTATCATATGGTATAAAAGCAATGCACTTCTTCTAAAGGCACTTCATCAGGAGGCAAAAATAACTCCTATATTTTATGATGACACTTAACTGTGGGTTTATTTTTTACAAATGAAAAAATATTTTTTCAAGTACATTCTCTTGCCCCTCAAAGACTGATAGTTCTGCAGCTTGAGTAGATTTCAGCGGGAAATATTAAAACCAGAAGACACTCTGGCTGTGTGCCTTGTCTGCCTCTCATTAAATTGCTCATATAAAAGTCTCAAAGTTAATTGTTTTGTTGTTTTTCAATGTGAGAGTAGCCTTACTTCAGAACCATATTCTGAGCATGTCTTGACATATCAAGATACTTTCACAAGCAAGATTCTTACAGTAAACAGCTTTAGATCAATGTCCTTAGTAGTCTGGATAAATTAATGTGAACCCTTCACTTAGGCTTCTGAGGATAGAAAAAACCACCAGCATCATCTGTGCAGACAAAGAGGGAAGGAAGGAAAACTGATAGTATTTTTGGCAGTGTAATTCAGCCTATAAGCTAGCACAGGGCACTAGGTACCAAACACTGCATTAGATGCATTCTTTGTAGATTTAGGGAAAAAGACAGTGTGATATTATAGATAATATTAGGATAGCCTCTGAATATGACATGAAAGCATATAGCAGTAAACTGCAGGTTTTCTTTTTCTTGTCATACTGCATTTTCTTGTCTAAAGCTTGGTGCATCTGGGCACTGAATCCTTATACATTTCACTGCTGATTAACCTGTGAAAGGAAAAATCAGTAAGAGTGTCATTAGTGTAACACACATAGGCAACAAATTCTCATTACAACTTAATGCCATCCAGGCAGACTGCAGAGGGTCACAGGGAATGGCTAATGGTAGCCGACAAATGTGGGGTGTATTAGTCACAAAACATTTGCTGAATTCCATCAGAATGTCGTGACAACCTTCACAGCTAGTCCCCTGCTGGAGTCAGTGGAGTTTGCCTGTGACAAGCCATCACTCTATCTTGGTTGAGCTTTATAGCACCAGTCAAAGCAGTCAGAGAAGATTGAAGTGACAGAGGCCCACTGAGTAAATAGTGAAACATGCAGCACATCATGAAATATTCAGCCAGGGTGTAAGAGCTCTAAATGCTTTTTCAATTATTAGCACCTGCAATGGCTGCATACATCTAACACTAACAGCATGTTAATTGCCACAATTTGTTAAGGTAGTTGTAGGAGAAACTTCAAAGGCATAAGACATTATCTAGTGTGTCTTCAATTCCTAACAACTTCAGCAAACCCATGCCTTACTCCTAAAATTATGTGTATGCATACACTTGGAAACACATGTCCACACACAAAGTCAGGTAGGAAAATTCAAAATTCCTGTACCGTACACAACGTGAGTGTAAAGACATTGACTTTTGAGCAGGAGACTACTAAGCATGTTTTTCTGGGGCCAAATACAGATATATTATACTTTCCTGAGAAAGGCATAAGCGCAGACTTTAATGAACACATCTTAAAGAAGAGTTGTGTTGTTCCCAAGGGTGTTTTGCCATTGATTTTATATAAGAAGAATTTTATTGAAGGGCAGACTAAAATGTAGCCATGACATTGCTTCCCTGATGTGCAAAGACTAACAGATTACAGTGTATTTTCAAAGAACACCAGGGCCCCTACTGGTCGTGTAGTATTTTTATTCCTGGTGCTCAGCATATGGAACAGTTCCACTGCATACCAGTGAGGGTATGATGAAGATATGCTCAATTGCGTATGAATCATATAGAAGATGACGATAAGGTGACAGAATACAAAGGTATGCTAAACAGTAGTCATTTATGAGGCAGGCATTTGACCCAAATGGTCTTTTCAGTTCTGTCCAACCCCAGTCACTACTCAGAAGTTCTACTCAGAAAGTCCAAGTAAGTTTGCAGTAGTTGTAAATGTGTGCTAGGAAAGCAACTCTTTAAAATGTAGTGTTGACTTGCAGTAGATTTGCTGGAAGTGAGATTTCTGGTTTTGCTTTAGGCTGTTGTCTTCCAGGCAGGCTTTTTGGAGTTGTAGCTGCAGCATGGCATTTAGCATCGTTTTCAAGTTTAATTGCTCATAAGTGGCATTATATGCTCTTCAAAACCTAGAAAAGATTGTGTTTTGCTCTTCATTTCAAGTCATGTGTATGTAATATCTACCATAAGAACCAGAGAAGCTATTTTTAAGCTGGGGTTATGGATGAGGGAAATTGTAACTTTTACTCCTTTTCTCTCGTGCATACTATACATGCATTCTTTCCCTAACTGGAATAACCAAATTCTTTAGTGATTGCAAGCCATAAAAGCCAATATCTCTATTAAAAAACAAACAAACAAAAGAACCCCAAACACCTACTATGCATTTTAATTGATAGCAGGTGATTTTCTTCCTATAATTTGAATTTTTCATACATATGACTTTACAGCCCTAGAGAATACAATAGCTACAGCTCTAATACAAGCATTTCCACAGTAAACTGCCAACGTGACTCAAGTATGGTTTGACAGGGCCATCTTCAAGGGGGAGGGGGCCAGAGAGGCTCTAGAAGGATTCAGTCAGTGATTTGGCTCTAAGGGTAACAACTGTAATGCTTTGTGCAATATAAATTTTAATGGGAAGAGGGTGTCCAACCCCCTTAGGCAGATTTGACAGCCTTAGCCTCTGTGTGTCTATCTTAATTAATTGTTAGTATTTGCAAAATAGGTTTAGATCATCAGATTAATGAGAGCGTATGCATCCAAACTGGTAATGCTGTTTTGTTTCTGTATTACTTCATAAGATAACTATGTTTAAAAAAAAACCCTAAAAACGCCAAAGATTAATTCAGTTAAGTCCATAAACCAGTATTTCTTCTAACATTTGAGGGCAAAGTTGGACCTTAGTAGTAAAGAGTTTTCAATCTCCATAGACATCTTCAGGGATTGCTTTACTGAGAATGAAAAATCACGGATTAAAAAGAGGCTAAGATAATAGCTTAGCCCAGAAGATTTAAATTTAAAAAGACCTATGTAAATAAAATCAGATGCTGTGTAAACACATATGTAAACAAAAACATGTGTAAAAATACCCAAACTGAAACAGAAAGCGTGGCTAATCACAGTTGCCTTCTCTGGCAGTAATCCATTCTTCTAGAGTGAAAGTGCTCCAGTATTATCTATTAGCTTGCTTACTTGTTATGCGACCCATCCTCTTTGCTTCTTTTAAGGCTGCCACTTGCTGTATTCCAAGAGTGAAGCAGAGGATCCAGGTTATTATATTGCAAATCAGTGCATTCAATGATTAAAAAAAAAAAAAAGAAAAAATTAATTTGTTATGTCAAATTCCAATAGGGAGTTATATCTGGTGATTCACATTCTTCATTCCTTCTGTTTAAACCTAGGATAACTGGAAAATATAATATTGAGATAAATTTCTAATAAATCTTTGGCACAAGCTGTTTTGAATATTCGCTTTTAGGATGCAAGGCCCTTAACCAAAAGAGATCTACACTAGACTTTAAGCACTCACACACTAAAAGTTACCTGAGACCTCAAGGCACTTGACCATAATTTGATATCAGATATCTCTTAAGGTCCTTTCCAACCCTAACAATTCTATGATTCTATGATCTGTTGTCACCTTTGTTATAAGACTCCATCCAAATTGTATCAATTGGGTGACTGGGATTAGAGTATTACTTAATATTCATTTGTGTGAAAGCTTCAGATGATCTATGTAGTTTTAAATCTCACAGCAGAAAAGAAACACTGATTAGAAATTGGAATGTGGCGTTTTTACAAATTGATTTATTATAGTTTTATATGTAGTCTGTGTTATAGATGAAGAGAAAGAGAGAAAGAAATTTGCTTCCTAGACGCATCTGATTTCTGAAAAGAAATCAAGGAATTTGCTCACTGAACTTTGCTTTTTTTTTCAGTGCTCTGCTACCAGCACTTGTGGAGAAATGTCTTGTGAAAGCTTTGGGAAAAAAAAAAAAAACTATAAAAACACCAGAAAGAAAAACTTTTTTCAGTGGAAGCTCCTGACCTTTTGCCAAACTTTCTTATTTTGAAACACATAGCCAACACATTCCATCAGAAAAAATAGCTAGGACAGAGCACTGCTAAATGCTGTCTGAATGTTATTAGTACAACCTTCAAATGGAATTGTATCCATAGTTGCAGATCTTGCTGTATTACATGCAACTGCAGGCATCAAGAAATGCCCTATGAACATCACAGTTATCTCTCAGCCAAAAGTACCATGGCTGCAGTTTACTGGTGAAGAGAATAAGAGAATGCAAAATCTATATATTTTTCTGGAAAGTAAAAATGCATGGACTTTCATTATTAAACCTGGAATAGTCCCCTTGAGGCTTTTCTATGGCCAATGGGTTGATAGTGAAATGCACTGAACTGTGTCTCACTGAACTCACCATGTGTTGAGTGCCTGTAAAAAACTTTGAAAACATATTGTTTCTTTTTCCAGATGACATGCTTTTGCCATGTAGTGTAGTGCATCAAAAAAATCTGGTTTAATTGGGACATTGTATTAGTAGTTTCTCAACTTCTTTTAAGCCACTTTCTGTGGAGTTGACACTGAGTGAAATGAATGAGAATTTTCAACTGATTTCAATGGATATAGTCAGTGGCTATAAAATTACACAAATTAATCACTGTGATGGAACTAGAGATTATGCCTTTCTTTGGCTTTAAAAGGCAAACTGCTTTGAAACTTAGAAACTTGTTTCAGAGTACTTAGTATATTCCTACACTGCAAATATTTTCATCTTTGAAATGAAAGCTCTTTTCCCACCTTGAATTTTAAGATTTTAGTGTTAGCTTATCCTGTACTTTGTAAATACTGTCCTTCTTCTAGTGCTACTGTATAATGCAGTCACAGAGGGGTCCTCAGTCACATCTGAGAGTATTGGCATCGTTTAGCACTTTGCTTAATGATACATTTTAGCATATAAATTAAAGAACTGTATGTATGTGTTTGTGCTTAGATGTAACTATACAGCTGGAGAGCATGTTTATAAAAAAGTCTTTTATTTGCTTCTCCATTGAGAAGCTTTGTCCTGTAAAATCTTGCTGCAAAAACCACTTTGAAGGTTATCACAGGTAGAGTTGTCAGAGAAAATGGATATTGTTGTTTAGTATTAAAATCATGTATTCCAGATGTGGGCATTTGTTAGTCAGTCTGCTCTAAAATGACATACTGTTGAATCTTTAAAGGGCTTCAGTTTGGGAAAGCAAAATATGATTGGGCAAATTGCTAAAATATTTAAAGTGCAGCCTGTTAAAGCTTTTACTGCGAAGAGCATCATGTCAGAAGTTGTATGTGGTAAAAGCAAGTAATTGGCTTTCCATACCTATACCAGTCAGTCAGCATGGTGCTCTGTTCCTATCGCTTCTACTTCATTGAAGATGCCTATAGCAACTCTGATACATATTTTGGAGGGGTGGGACTGGTAAGACAAAAAGTCTTTCATGGATGTGATGGTGTCAGAAAGCCCTGCTTAAAATTAAATGGTTTTTGCTGTAGAAAGGGTATAGAAACTCCTCAAAACTGCACCCAAAATGTAAAAATTAACTTTTATTTTCTTTTCACCTTTTGTTTAAAAGTACCTACTTTGAAAGCATATTCAAGTCTAAATACATTTCATTTTTTTACTTTTATCCCTTTTTGTACACAGCTCTTGGGATATCTTTTCATCCATAATTCATAATATTTTCCACTTATGTTGTCCTCAACTTGTTTTTCCCCAGGCATGACCCCTTGTTAATTCCTGGCAATGAGCAGATTGACAACATGGATGCCAATGTGAAAAAATATGACTCTACAGGGATGTTTCATTGGTGTCCAGCCAAGGACATTGAAAAGGTCATTTTGGTAGGTACTGATGACAAGTTGTGTTTGAAAAGAAGTTATTTGAACCATAGAACTGATGTCTAATGGATTAATAAATTAATCTGTACTATCATTAAATCCAGCATATTGAAATCAGAAACAAAGCATGGTGAAACCAAAGCTAGCATTTTGGTTAAAGAATAATGATTATATAAAACTGTATGCCAAAAATAACGATAAAAATTGGTCCAAAATAGAGAATTTCTTCCTCATAAGCTGAAATTTGCATATTTGATTTAAATCTTTAGAAGATTAAGATTAGAAATATTGAAATGTTTACGTACTCCATTTATCTCCTTACACAAAGCAATAATGACTCTAATATAGGCGAGTGTTGCTTTGCATTATCTCTTATAAGTTAATATGAAATTCACTCTTAGGACTTTCTCAATTTCCAACATTTCAGTGTGCCCAAATAGGCTAGAGTAAGTAGTACTACTGCTCTGCCTGTCTGGCATGGCATGGCAAGCCTAGTCTGTTTCATTTTTTTAACTGGGGAAACCATCAAACTGGCTCAAGTCATTGCAAATAATCAGAAGGCCTATCACAGTCTATTTTACTCGTCGAAAGTTTGTGCCATTTGTGTTCATGTACTCATACCTAAGAGTAACAATTAACTAACTCCAGATCTCATACAGAAAACTGATGATATTTGAAATGAACTCCCTGGTGGATCTTCACTTTGTCACACTTCATAAAGCTTTTCCTGAGGCTGCTCTCTTGGATTTTCCTGCACTGTGGCATGGTATAGCTGCCAGTGGTGACAGCCTCAGTTTATTCTAGCAATCAGGGATTAAAAGCTTGTCTCCACTTCTCCTCAAGAGTTTCTGTAATAACCGTGACATTGCCTGCTATTGCATTATTGTTGTTTAAACAGCCGAGCAAGTAAATTTGAAATTCTGGAGACTGATCTGTGACACATAGTTTGACTGAACAGCTTTAAATAGTAAGCATTTATGTATATTTGTGAATGCTTCATCCTTGGCAGTGTTCAAGGTCAGGTTGTGCATGGCCTTGAGCAACCTGGTCTAGTGGGAGATGACGCTGCCCATGGCAGGGGAGCTGGAATTAGATGATCTTAAGGTAATTTCCAACCCAAACCATTCTATGATTCTATGTAATCAAGAGGCAAGGAGAGGCAGCCCTCTTACACAGTACTTTACAGTAGACAGAGATCAATAGCTGCCTTCATGTTCTAAACACTTTTAGTCAACAACCTTTATGCATTGTCCCATTTTGAAAAGTGTTTCTTAAAAAATGGTGTTGTGGAGTGCCTCATGTATCATCTCTTGGTGATGCCATGTCAATTTTTTCCCTAGCCCGTGAATCTGTAAGTCTGACCAAGCTCTTTCTGCTTCATGCATCATTACCAATAAAGACACTGCCAGCAAATTGCTTCTATACACCTTTTCAAATTCGCATTCCACAATTTATGTCTGTATTCATATCATATCCATGCAAATTTAATGCTGTCCTTACAAACCACACAAGTACAATTTATTACATAATTTGAAGACTATGGTATTTCCCAGGTTGCCTTCTAATAGATAATTGATAATGCTTCAATCTGAAAATACTTCCTTTTTCTGATGAAGGTCTATTTTAGCTCTGTGTGATTCCAGCAGTATCAGGTAGTAAGTTATTTTGACATACAGTCAACTGTATATGGCTACATAAAGATCAATGACTACAGAGTGACATTTTTTTAACATAATTTCTTTCAAGACTTGGTCTCTGTAAAGTGTAAGTATTCAAGACCAGTAGGCAGAGGCATGGGACAACTTATGTGCTTCACTTGAGCATTCACTCACGTCTTCTGTTCTTTAAAGGGACAAGACCACTTTCTTCATAGACTTGAATGAAATCAGTGTAATTGCCCCAGGGAAATAGAAAGCTGATGTATTTTTTAACTGATGAGAAAACTTCTAATCAGTTGCCATTCTTCTTACATAGTGAACACCTCTGCTGAATATTCCAGTCTTTATTGCGTGTCGTCATGCTTCCATAATTTAGAAAAAGGACAAGTGAGAGAAAAATTTTGCAGTTTACCATTGGTTTAGTTTTTTTTCATTGCTAAGGCTTCTGTGTAATGGCACTAAGTGTGCAACTTCTTGGCAATTTACTGTCAGTGGATCTGCAGCTACTTGGTGGAGTGCAAAAATGCTAAGACTGGTTCCAGAAATGAAGGTAATTTTTTCTGAATAGTTTTATTTCATCATCTTGGTGTCTGAGTTGCCTGCTCAAGTGACATTACCACTGAAGAAATTGGTGCAAAAATTTATTCTTGTCACTGAGACAAGAAGATAATTCTGAACATCATTCAAATGTTCTCCATGAGTTTTTTCCTTCTATCTATTCAGTAACTCAGTAAGTCCAGTAGACCTGAGAAGTTAGTATTAACCATAATCTTTCACATTAGCTTTTCCTTACTGAGAGAAGCTCAGTATGGAGGACATCCATTGTAAAGCAAAACACTGTTGAGCATTCTTTGATTGCTTCTCAGAGTAGTCACAGCTTGTCCTAAAATAAGTGCTTTGACTAAGAGAATATGGTCCTCCTTTCACAAGATATGTGTAATACCACAAATCCCTACAAAGATCTTTGGGCTCTCATATTTTGCTTGTCAACTTTGTCCTAAAAAAAAAAAACAAACAGGGATTCATCAGCTAAGGCATGGTTTTGCATCTCTTTTCTATAATCCTTCTAGTGGCTAAATGCGTAGTAGGTCAAATTCTGTTCCTGGCTAAATCCACAGTACTTCAATTGCAATGAGAGTCTTAATCCAAATATGTAGAAACATATATAGGACCAGAATTTGGTGCAGTACAACATCTTGAACACTGAAGGATTTACAAACAAGAACAAAATTTTCTTCTGCTGCGTACACTTAATGAAGGATAAATAAGGGTAAAATGAACAGATATTATTAAACGATTTCTTTGTGCATGAATGATATTGACAGTTGTGTTTTTTTCTGGTTTAAAACTCAATATATGATTTAAGCTTCCCTTTGTTTCATTCCTTCCCTTGTCTTTTTGTTTTTTGTTTTTTGTTTTTTTTTTTTTTAGACTCGAAGTGAAGCAGCGATGACAGTTTTAAGTGGGCATGTAGTCGTTTGCATATTTGGGGATGTTAAGTCTGCTTTGATTGGATTAAGAAATTTAGTGATGCCATTACGAGCCAGCAACTTTCACTACCATGAACTCAAGCACATTGTGTTTGTGGGTTCACTTGAATACCTGAGAAGGGAATGGGAGACACTGCATAACTTCCCCAAGGTTTCAATCTTGCCTGTAAGTCCAAAGCCATATTATTAATATTTTCTTATTTAGGACACCAACTGGACAGATTCATGTTGACTTTCATCTTAGGCTTTTTTACTTTTGTTTACTTATAGGCCTGAGGACTTAGATTTTCCCTTTACTGTGTCTGTGAAAACAGAGCCCTGTGAGACCTTATTAGAAGATATTTGCCACAGTGTTTGTTCCTTGTCATCCTCATCGGATGGATTTTACCTGCTATCAAATGTATTAGCTGTGTTATATATTGAGCATTCAATATAGTTCACTGCATGTAGCCGGTTCTGATGTTGTGACAGTAGTTGTTTATGACGTTATGTATTTATACCCACAAAACCTTTGGAAAAAAAATATTGTTACTCTAAATAATATTTATCTGTGTTCTTAACACTTTTCTTTAGGCCAGCCTGTTTTATGAGGAATATTGCCATTGCATTCCAGTTCAGAGTACTGCCATACTGGAGTATGGAAGTATGACAAAACCCTGAGCCTTTGATATCAGTGAAAAAATCCTATTGATTTTAGTAGAGACGACCACTAAAACCACAATTCAGAGACTCATTTTCTCCCGTATATCATTACCATTCAGTCAATGTGCTCAAATGTAGATGGGCTCCAGGTCAAATAAATGGAGCCCTCCAAGCCAGTGAGCTTAGGTGACTGCAGCTGTAAATGATCTACAGAAATGTAGGCAAGAGGGAAATGAGCACACTGTATAAGTACAAAAGAGGATGCTCTGTACATTACAGAGTGAAGTTAGATTGTTTTTATCAGAAAGAAACTACGAGTTTACCAGTTATTAATAATTACGTTTCAGCAGTTAAAAATAAGTAAATCAATGATGGATGCAACCTAAATTGAGTAAATAGAAAAATAGCTGTAGAATAGCAAGACTGCCTTCACTTTTTGATTAATTCAGGCTGTAGGTCTTTGTTACTGTAAATGCAGCTTTAGTGTTAGCCCTTGGCTTTTTTCTGTAAACTGATCTAACAGATGGTGTCACAAGATTCTCTGCTGTCACAAAAATGGTGTCAATATCAGGTTTGGTCAGTTAATATCCTCCTCTTCCTGACAATCCCTTTTAATTCCAGTCAATTTGAAGGATAAAGACTAAGAAATCAGAATTAAATTAATAATGCTGTTGAAATGTGGCGCAGAAGAGAATCCAAGCTGCCAAGTACATAATATGTATTTGTAAAGTTTTGATTCTGAATTCTGAAGATGTGTAAAAGAAATGTACACCACCTTTACATTCCCCAGTGAGTTTGCATGCAAATTCAGAATAGTTTTGAACTAATTTCAACTTAAACAGCTTAAATAGTTGATGCACCTTCAAACATACAGAATAATTAAAGGTTACACAGTAACCAAGGGCTGAAGACCAGAGAGTTGCTTTTTCTTTCTTTCTTTTTCTTTTTTTTTTTTCCTCAGCTTCTCTGGTTCAAAATGTGATATAGGGTTAAAAATATCAGCAGTATTCTGATGTAATTATGCTAATTTAAAAGTCTACTAAAGTTTCATAGTGGTAGTAATCATGTATTAAAGGGAAGCCACACGCTGATTTTCTACTTCTCTGTGCTTTGGTTCACAAGGTAAAACTTGCTGCTGCTATCTGATAGGGATGTGGTTACAGCTGAATATAAAAACATTTGTTCTGAAGAAAGGTGGAAATTTTATTTAAAGTCTATTAAAAGTGGCATTTAAGCTGCTGACTAAACTCTTAAAAAGTAGGCAAATGCCAGTTTTAAGTATCCTCAGGCAGCCTTAATTGTGTCCCTTTGCATAAAATCATTAGGAGTAAGTCTTTAATTAATTACATGGTTGCATATTATTTTTCCCCACAGGAATCTTCCTTCAGATGCTGCACAGTACATACACAAAGGGCAGAATTAAGGTGGCAGGAATAATTATATCCTAAGTTTTGAGTGCTTTATATCTCAGTCATTTCTGTTTGATACATACTCTTTTCCACAATATTTCATGCCTCATATTATTGAAAGTAACATAGAATAGTCAGGCTGGTATTTGGAACTAGGTGGCAATTATTGGGTAAGAATTGAGCTCTGCCTTCACTTTGTGCATTTTAAATTAAGTCTTGCATTGAACACTCTCAGTGGAGTTCAGGAGACGTTTACCAAGAGTGATCAGGAGGTGGAAGAGTAGGGTCTTGACTTGGTTTTATAAAAGCTGCTGTGTGACAAGGGGACAGCTTAGTCTGTTCTTCATCATTAGGATCTTTGGATACCCAAGCTTCTGTTAAAAGAGAGGGTTTTTTTTTTTTTTCCTTGACCTTGCAGCCCCTCTGACATAAATTTAATATTCTTTAAGCAGAGATGTGAAACGTTGGATGTGAAAGGCAAGGGTTATCTTTAAACAAAACATAATGGGTTAAGTGTCACGTTTCAGTTGTATTAACAATGAACTATGAAACAGACTACTAGAACATTTTAATTATTGGAGTCTCTGATGAGAACTGTGGAAACAGGGAATGTTGCATGAGTTGTGCCCATTAAAATAAAGTCTTGGTTTTGTTTCAAAGGATTTAGACACACGACTTCGAAGATCAGTGTTTTCCTTCTAGAAGAACCAAAAGCATGCACTAAAAAGGATTAACCTTTTCTCTGTATTGCTTCAGGTAGAAAAAAAAAGCTTTATCCTGATTGCATTTCAAATGTGTAGGACACGTAATGCTTACTGTTTAAATTGCTATTCTACCCAAGACCATTGTGACTTTATAGTAGATAAATAGACATTTAAAACATCCCCCCTTGTTATATTCAGAGAGCCAGAGGTTGCAACTTAAATCAAGACAATTTCAAGTCACCGATGAGATGGAAAATGCTGGCATTATTCCTATTTCTTGTTTGTTAGTAATAGCTTGAGTGAGTATTGAGACTGAACCTAAAATGCTGCCATCAGCACCAACTACCCTTTAGATTAGCACACATCTCCTATTCCCTGGCACATAGTTAGACCGGCTTAATGTCAGAGCATAAAAAAGATACTTGTTAAATAATTTCCCAAAGCTCCTTCTCAATCTTTAATTTGTTTTTCTTTTTTTTTTCCTTTCCTGCCCTCCCCCCTTTCTTTTCTTTGTGCCAAAGGGTACGCCATTAAGTCGGGCTGATTTAAGGGCTGTCAACATCAACCTCTGCGACATGTGCGTTATCCTGTCAGCCAATCAGAATAATATTGATGATGCTTCGCTGCAGGACAAGGAATGCATCTTGGCGTCACTCAACATCAAATCTATGCAGTTTGATGACAGCATTGGGGTCTTGCAGGCTAATTCCCAAGGTAAGGACTGCCCTATAATACTTCTCTGCAGTGCCTACAGGGGACAGGACCTGGCAGGAAGAATATCCCTCACTCAGTAATTCAAAGAGCCCTACATCAGCTTGCTTGACAGTTAAACCTGCTGATTGGTATGATGGCTTTTAAAGGGACAGTCACGTAGATTCTCTGCTACATCACAAAGCACATCTTGTAGAGGAAAAATGAATTAATGTGAAACTGGAATTTTTTGTCATTTAAAAATTTTCCTAAGATATAAATATATAAAATCATTGCTTTCTCACCCTGCCCTACTTTGTGGCTTTCTTACCAGGGCAGTTACCGTCATATAGCCAAGGCTAACTCATACTCACTTCAGAATACCTGAAGCTTCTGTCTTTATGTAAATTGCAACCACGGAGGAAAAAAGCGCAGTGGTACAAGCAAAAAAGTAAAATAAAAAGAGTAAGAATTTTAAATTTTGTTTACAGTTCCTGTGTCTTCCTGCTCAAAAAAAAAAATTAAAATTAACTCAAAACTGATTTCTTCCCGTGGTTTGACATGTGCTCATCCCATGTGAGGACATTAAACAAAATCCTTCAGTCTTTGCTGAGAGTAGGGGACTGATTCATAGGTAGCCAAAGGCCATTTTACACCAACTGTGCCTCTGCAAAACAGCTGCAAAGAAGTCATAAGCACCCTGGCAAAAACCATCAACGTAAGACCAATCTTCTCATCCCTGAAAGGTCTTTCAGCTTATGCAGCTGAAGTCCCACCTTTGATAAACCTATTGTGTACTTCAGTAAATTCTTCCCTTGGATCAAGCCCTGCTATAAATGTAGGTGTAGGAAGGATAGTGCTTTGGTCTGTGGTTTCCCTGTAAGCCTAATCTAGAGATAGTTTCCCCTCAAGAACTGTAAGAAGTAAAATTAAATACAGTTTTCCCTCTTTACACTCTAATCAGGAAATAGGAATTATGAGCCTAAAATCAGAGGCAGCAATGTTAACTTCTTGAGTATGGAAGCTTCTTGAAGATGGAATTTTCTTTTCTTAGAATTAGCAATAAAATTGTGGAATTTAATACTGGAATTAAATTGTACCAGGAAACTGAAAGTTTCAAATTTACAAAGTCAGATTGGATAGTTTCTTGGATAACAAGTAGATTTAGAGAAGAGGAAGGAACTGTTTTTTCAGTCTTATGAGTGTTTCAAGTTTCAAGTCTGTGACCTGGAAATAATAAAACCCAAAAAAATTTTAGAGTTCTTTCCTTAAAAATGTGTGAGACTGATTTGCTCACCCTATAATAACTTACAGTCATGATTAGGAAATTCATTGCACAAGTGGAAGACAGGCATGGAGATTCCTTGTTTTACTGATTTAGACCTGGATTTGAAATTTTGTATATCAAAACCAAATGTGTACTTTCATTGCCAGACTATTGGCAGGTTACTCTCAGTCTCCTATCATGTATGTAATTAAACCAAGATACAGAATCTATTTGTCTCACCTCTTCTTCCCTTTCTTCCTGTTCTTGAGGAACAGTCTGAAAAAAATTCCTTCTTCTCCCTATGCTCAGAGGTTAGTGATATTTCCAACACTTACCTGTTTTATTTTATTTCTGGGAGCAATATGAGGATCTTGTGCACTACATGAACACTTGTCATTTTTTTATTCTTGATCCTTGGAGGTATTTAAGACCTGACTGCATAAAGCACAGAAGAACCTGCTCTGGCCTCACAGCTGACCCTGCTTTGAGCAGGAAGTCAGACTAGAGACCCTCTGATGTCCCTTCCAGCCTGAATTATTCTGTGATTCTATAATATCCAGGTTGGTGCTGCAGCATAGCTCCTGTAGGTCATGAAGTGTAGACTGTGGCCATGGTCTAAATCCCTTCATCAATTTTCTATGTAGCTGATGCAGAGAAGCAGAGGCACAATAAGTTAGCACTTACTTAAACATTTTGGAAATTTCTTCAGTTAAATATGAGTGTGCATGTGAAAAAAAAGGTGAATCTTTCTTGGCTTTTCTTGGGGAAAATGGTGTAACATAAGGCAGGAAACCAGCCGCCAATTTTAGTTGCTAGCACTGAGTATGGAAAGTGCTTTTTCTTCTAAAACCAGTTGCTTCAGAAAATTATTATCTTCCTAATAAATTCTCTGCTTACAGTATCCACAACTCCTGTATTAGTTTCATTGCTTTCAGTGCAGTAAATTTTCTTGAAAGACCTTGAATACAATGGCTAGGCTGTCAGAAGCAATTAGATCAGTAGATAGCACAAACTTCACTGAAAATTATATCCAGTGTGACATTTTGGTCTATGAAATGCAGCTTTAACATATGGTGGACACAGCTATCATGACTGTTATATAAATCAGGTGATTCAACTTTTGCTGGTCAAGAAGTAGCATACTAGAATCACCTCACAGCTCTTTACTGGCAATTAAGTACCTTTATTTACAGAGCAAGCTATCATTTTATTTTTACTTAACCATATCTGCTTTATTTGACATAACAGTGTTCTTAACACATCAGCTGGTACAAACATTAAGTATTGCCAATCTGAATTTTTCTATATCTGAATGCATGATTTTGAATTAAAACATCCCTCACTAACACCATCCTTTGAAAGAGTGTTCTATGCTGTTTTTTTATGTGACTTCTATTACTGATTACAGGAATCACTGACATTAGAAAATCTGTGTGTGTGTAAGAATGTCAGTTGACCTTTGACATGGTGTTGAAATGAGAAGAAACAAAACAAAATATGTAAACAGCCTGAGAAACATATGAACTAAGCTGTGAGGTTTTTGGTGAGGTGAATTGACAGTGTAATCTTACCCTTGCTATTATAAGAAAATAGCTAGCATAATTCTATTGTCATTAAGCAGTGCAATCTCATGTGAAAATGTGATATGTCATTTAGGTTTATACCTTTGGAAAAAGGGAAAAAAATTAGAGTTATTTAATTTGTAGGTTATTGTATGCAGAAGTATATTTCCAGATTTTATTTATAATTATTTCATTCCAGTATCAGACAAAATATGACATTAGTACAAGAAGTGCACCATAAAAAGCAGGATGCAAATTTATTAACCATCAGATAACACAATTAACACAATTATTGGCCAGTGCTGAAGTACAGGGCCATATCTATAACATCTTTGTTCTAAGTTGGTCGCAGAAAAAGAGCCCACAGATTTGGTGATAATTTCATTCTCTTTCCCCTAAAGCCTCACCCTTGTCACCTGCTTTAACACTGAAGTCTTCTTTCACTGAACCTTCTATATCCATTCAAACATGCCTTTTCCAATCAAGGACATAGCATTGCACCAATGACTGAATCAGAACTGAGAAAAAAGACCTTGTAGAAGGAAGAAGAGGGTGGACATATGACAGTAAGGTTCCCTGATAAAAAGCGATATGGCCACCAATTCCCAATAGATTAAGTTAATTGCTGAAAATCTACTGAATTAATCTGGTTTATATCAACAAAGGATTTTCTCATTACTAGTTCAAGAGGAACTTAATATACACACAGCTGTTCTCATGCAGGAGCAAAATCTTTCTAGTGTCTCAAAGTGTTAAAATAGTCCCAGACTTTTGGACTGGTAGCATTAATTATCTGGATCTTCTGTAAGAAGTATGACAACACTTTTGTACTCTGGTCTGCTCTCCTTGAATCCTAACTGATCCTGCCAGAACTGCATCCTGATCTCCTGAGGAAATAAAAAAAAAAAAGAAACCTCAGATTTCCAAGGTACAAATAAAAAGAAATTCTGGACCAGAGCCATAAATGAACCTGGAGTATACAGGGCAGATGCTAGTAAATTATCTGTGCTGTCAAATCTATGTCTAGCAACACATGGCAACAGCATGACTATACAAATGTGTGAATGATAACAAGGTGCTTTCCTTAGAAGGAAAAGCTTACTAACTGTTCTGGAAGCATTTGCTAGTCTCCTTTCCATAAAATGTGTAATTCTATACAAAACGAACAAGAAACTTTCAAAATGCATCTGTGATCTTGAGAGCTTTCATGTTGAAAACATTCTTATGGCTGTCCGCATTGAATATTTCAAAGCTGACTAGGCAACTCCTTAGAGTCACTAGAGGTTGGTGTACTCTGATGTCCTGAAAATGAGCTTTTGGAAGTCATCAGGGCATTTTATTACCTTTAGGAGACCTAGATTTCATGGATAGAAAGGCCAAAGTGCATCCCACTGAAGCTGCAGAGATCTATGACTTGCATTAACACATCTCAGCTTCTGAGATACAAAATGCTTTAAGGTTGGAACTTGGCCTACCTCTTAAAAAAATGATTCATCAAATCAGTCAGAGGTCCTATTTGTACGAGGGAATTCCTGTTTATATCTTGGAGTTCTGCTTATAGCTGTTGAATGATTGTCTTCCTAGAAAGGTTTGTAAAGAAGTATGTTTCTGGTGGAGAAAAAAGGTCACTCTTAGGTAATGGAGATTTGGCTTATTATCCTTTGATCCTTCCTGATTCTCATTCTATCCCCTCAAATGCAAGGTGAGATTATTTTATCATGAATTATTTCAGAGAAAAGACCACTTATGGCAGTAATGCTGGAAGAGCTCCAGTAATTCTCCTTTCCTTCATTCTGTTGATGTTTCCATTCTTTCTTCTTCAAGTAGCATCAAATGACTGTTCCCATTTCATTTTTCATGAATCTTGTATTTTCTTTCAGTTTTACACTGTGAGAATTTTGCTTGCTGTTTTACCCACCAGATGAACAGGGCCCAACACAAATTTTTTTTTTATTTCTAACTAAAAATCTTATTTTGCTTTCTTCCCCAAAAGCAGGAAGATAATTATACTTAACTGTTTAGAGATTTATAAATACTGTACCAGAGTAGCCTCTGGGTAGTAACTTCAGATGTCTAACTCAATTCTTTTATTGGATAGCGATTTAGGTCTTCCTTTGAGTCCTATATAATAAAAGCAGTACATTTCATTAACAAACACTTACTAAACAATAAAGAAAAGCAACCTTACGGCTCTAAGCAGGACTAAAGTACGGAAACAGGAGGCTTTATAGTAACATTTTTTCATGGGCATTACAAGACAGATCACAATAGAGCAGGGTAGATGTATTTTAGCATAGTAACAATTGCAGCCGTTTTCTGAATGACTTCAAATTCTGAGAATTTTCCCTTGGAACTCTATTTCAACATGAGAGATGTGTTTAGGGCCTTCATTTACAGTACTTATAATAGATTCTCAAGCAAGAAAGAATAAAGAGAGAAAAATAAAGGTGGGGTGAACTCCTTGGTGATATATCTACACAGTGGCAGGATTCTTTTGGGGAATATCCTATAAAATCAGTTAAACATACTCAGAATTTTACACACTGACTTTAAAGTGTAACAGGTTACAGAAGCTAAAATAACCTTGTGCAAGTTTAGTTTCATTTGATCCAGTTCCTTGTGACTTCGTCATTATTTTTTGTTTGAGCTTTTTTTTTTTTTTTCAGATAATATATTTTTTCACACCTCTACCAGCCAATAATTCTTGATTGTTTTATTTCTGAAACATTAGAAAAAGAGAAGTAAAAGCAATAGTAGTATCAGGATTGGGAATGAGAGAAAATTCTTAAACAAAGGGAAAGGATGCTGTCTGAAATGCCTGGTTGACAAAGGTTTGATATCATTTTCAGAGATTTGTATGTTGCAGGAGATGTTTGTTAGAAGTTCATAACAATATTTTTATTCCCAAAGAAGGAATTGTCAGTGAAGGTTGAATCTTACTGCTCTTACTTTATGGTCAGAAGGTGAAGTTTTAAAGTGAACATTTCAGAATATAGGGTTTGATAATCATAAATACAGTTACTATTTAGACTGTTATGAAATTCAATATTTTATGGCCTTCCAGCACTGTTTCCTATGTTTAATTTGTTATATTACCTGAAAATGTAGAAATGAAGGGCCTCACTTTCAAATACAGAAAATCAAACTCTATTTAAGCCACCTAAATAATTTCAGAGTTTAAGGAGTTGCTTAACGTCTGTAGGGAAAGCATATAAGTAAATGTAGAATATTAAATGTAGATGTAATATTAAAAATAAATAAATGAATGGTGCTGGCAAAAAAGTCAGATACTTGGGATATTTTTTTTAAGTGCCGAAGTAAGTTATGACACTAACTTTAATCTTTTCAACACTGATTCCTGTGTGCCTTTGCAAAACAGTGTAATTTAGGCTGTAGAATGCCTGTTATACTTAAAGATAGCTCAGAATTTCTTAAATCATATACATATTTAGAAATTTTTTCTCCTGGACAATATAAATCCTATCAGTCACATTCGCAAAAATAGCAACTATTTTGCACTGACATTATTGGTTTGTCAGTATCGATAGTTTAGTGTTGGGGTTGCATCTGATTTCGGATAGTTTTATTCAGTGTGGTTTTGAATGCTTCTTGTATTTTTGATAGCATCAGCCCTTTTAAGTGACTAAAAATAATAATCCAATTAAAAATTATTAGGTTAGTTGATTATTGTTTAACTAAATGAATTCTGAAATGTTTATTGTAGCTGTTTCATTGTTATTTTTTTTTTTTAAAAAAGGGTGACCATCTTGATTAATGAAGTTAATAACTGGAAAATGAGATAAGGGTTCCCTACATTCCCAGAACATGTCCCACATCACCATCTGCTCACAAAAAGTCAAATTTTTGAAGATTAGGTCATTTTGATAAATGATTCAGTATTACCTTTTTTGCAACCTGCACATAATTTCTTATTCTGCTGAACTAGATGGATCAGCTGATAGCTGTTATTTATTTTATGGTAGCACACTATAGCTCTAGATGGGATTAAGAGCTTTTTGTCATAGTCCTGATATATACAAAAATAAAATATGGCCTTTGCCCTGGCAAGTTTCCAATCCGATGCCTTGCTTGTTCCAAAACTTATGTGCTCAGTGTTAACACAGGTTAATAAATCTCTCTGACTTCACTGAAACCATCCACCTGTGTAAAGTTAGATTATGTGCAAGTCTTTCTTTGTAAAATTTGGGCTTAAACTAAAGAGGCTGGATGGGAGAGAGGCTGTTCACTTAACTTTGCTTCCTGTGCTATAGAAGCCATCTACATTAGGACCTTACTAGCCTTCCAGACCACAAGAAACCCTTGACAGAAAAGTTCCCATGCAGCACTATTTGCATTTGTTGTATTTTTTTTGCAGCTGGACACTAACATTAGCTGCCATAATTTTCACACATACAGAATAGTTTCCTGTCTCTCTTAAAGCTTTCCTAGGAGGAGAGAGAAACTATTAGAGAGGTTTTCAATTCTGTTGCTTATAAACTAAAAGTGTGTTGGGGCATGGCTAGAGAGACGCATTTCTTTAACAGAATTTCCTTGTATTTGATAAATGCTGTAAGGTCCTAGCTCAAATACCTTCAAGCTTTCACAATTATCTCTTTCTCCTCTTCTTTCATAATGCCTTTTGCTACAGCCAAAGATAAAGACAGGCAAAGGAGGTAGATAGTGCAGTACATCAAGCATGTGATTTCACACTTAAACTATAAATATATTTAACCATCCCAAGACTGATATAATTTCATGGTGGCTCTATTTTATTATTATTTGCTGTTCGACATCTTGAAAGCAAACCCCCTATTATGATGGTGTACTATTTTGTGCATTTCTGATGCTGAGGAATGAAAAAAACCCGCTCTTTTTATGAGCATTAATTATACACCAGGCAAGGAAGCAATTGCCTCTATGTTATGAAATATTAAATCAAAATGCTTCCTGTTCCCAGATGTCCCAGAGATAAATACAGCAGTATTTTGAAGCCCCACTTGGAGCTGTTTTGCCTGCAAATTTATAGTTTTGTCTCCATTTTCAGAAAACCCTGTTTTATGTGAAGTATAGCACTCTTGGTAGTTTTTAAGGAGCAAACTCCTCTGGAGTTGCCTGTGTAGGCAACAACTCTTATGTAGATTGCACACAAGGGATCTGAAGTTGAAAGGCTCCTTTAAGATGACAAATGGGTTGAAAGTGTTATTGTCTTTGATTGCATGCTTTACATCATCTGTATGTAGGAACAAGAGAGCTATACTTTATCTTCAGCCATTTTATAAATATTTAAGTCCTTATAGTTGCCTAAAGATATTAAAGCATATTTTACAGTAGTTGGAATATAAATATTATATATAGTACAAGATACCAAAGTAGTTTAATGAATTCATAATTTTCTGTTCACTTTTATTGGAATGTGGTTTATGTTCCAAAACTTCTGTTTAAAGAATAAGAGACCATTCTGCTCCCTGACAAGATGTGAGCCAACACTGAATATTTTCAAGGTTGCTTTAAATGGTGATATGGGACTTCAGTTAGCAAGAAGGAAGGGAACATGGATGTTGGAATGTACTACACCAATCTCTGTGGTTTAACTTTAAAAAAGTATTTTTGAAGAAACCATTTGGTTTTTAAGTGTTTAAGAAACTGTAAGGTGTTTTATTTTGCTGCCTCTGTATTTTTTGAATGTTCTCCATTGCAGAAGGAGATACATATCTAGATCTAATTATACAACCTTTTTTTTTTAATTTTAAGTTTAGTTTCTAAAATAATCAATTATAAAATCTTGTGACATTAAATGTATAAAAGGTCTGTATTTCATGGTCCCTTAAATACAAAGGTATATTGAGGTTATAGTTGTGTATCTTTCAAATTCTCATCAAATAAAAAAAATCTTGTTAATATTTCAGTTTCACTATTTCCCAGTAGGAGTCCAGGCTGGGTAATGCTTGCTAATTACCCACAACAAAAGCAGACACATAATGCTGGTAAATTACCTGACCCTTTGCATTTTAATGAGACAACAAGGATTTCATGAAGTGATGTTGTTTCAGTGGTTAATGGTGTCAGCAATGTTGTAATTGTAGGCTGAGGCACATTAGCTGCACAACCACATGTAGGAAGGGTTTCTCTCAACAGGCCCTTTGGAGAATAGAATAGGGTATTATCATTAAGCCTATGTCATTTGCATGCTGTTAATCACTTGCTTTATTATCTTGTGTATCCATTGTCTTTCTATAATTGCTCTTTAAATGAAAATTAAAAATAGTTCCAATGCCCACGATACTTGTGATAGCATCTTGATTATGAAGATACCTTCAAGAAAATGGAACATGTAGATAATATATTAGAGGATTACAAGACAGTTTGAAAGTTAAATACCATAGCAGGCAGCCTCATGAGCATAATTCTGGTATCTTTCTTTGCTTCAGTACATATTGTTTGTTTAATAAATGGTTATTTATATGCATAAATGTGGTTGGGTTTTTTAAAAGACATACATGAATTCAGAGATCAATGTCACTGCTTCTGTATTAGTGTCGAAAAGATACAAAGCATCAAAAACCAGCAGATTCCACCAGTCTAATAAAGTCAAAGGAGAAAACTAGATTTTAGTTCTTTATTCTTTCCAGCTAAATCCTAGTCTGTGACACCCATTGTAGAAGAATAGAATCTAAGATCTGCTAGTAAGCTGCAGAACTTTAGCAGCTTTAGGTAAAAAACTAGCAAAATACTTGGCACTCTTTTATCAAGACAGACCTGTTGATTTGTTTGACATGGTTAAACTTGAGGCAACCTAGTCTTTCCATAATAGACAGTCTCTAAAAACTTGATAACTTCTGGTTATCAAGAACCTTCCAAACTTTTCAGAATATACTGAGCTGTATATGCAAACTGAGAGTCAGTACTGCTGTGCTCCTTATATATGTTTTTGCAGAGGATCACTTCTCTTGAACTCCTGGTCACACTTTTTTTTGATGCAGCCAAGGGTTCAGTTGGCTTTATGGGCTGCAAGTGGATACTGCCAGCTCATGTTGAGATTCTCATCAACCAAAAGCCCCAAGTCCTTGTCCTCAGGACTGCTTTCAATCCGTTTTCCTCTCAGCTTGTATTTGTGCTTGGGATTGTCCCGATCCAGGTGCAGGACCTTGCACTTGGCCTTGTTGAACTTCATGACATTTGCACAGGCCCACTTCTCAAGTCTATCAAGGTCCCTTTGGATGGCATCTCCACCCTCCATCATGTTACACCACACAGCACAGTGTTATTGAAAACTTGCTGAGGGTGCATTCAATCCACTGTCCATGTCACTGACAAAGATGATTAAAAGTGTCAGTTTCAGTACTGATCCTTGAGGAACACAGCTCATCACTGGATGCTACTTCGACATCAAGCTGTGGACCACAGCTCTTTGAGTGCAACCATCCAGGCAATTCCTTATCCACTGAGTGGTCCATTGTCATGGATTCAGGAGCAGCAGTCATTTTTCTCCTTTAAGTGGTAGCTGGTGCATCACTGTGGTTTGGATTTTCAGCTTGGGAACAGTGCTGATAGCACCAGTGTTTATAGTTATGGCTTAGAATGTTTAGGCTGGCCAAGGACTTTCTGAGTTTCATGCTCTGCCAGGGAGGAGGGAAGCCTGGAAGAAGCCAGGTGGAAGCAGAGACTGGGCACCTGACCCAAATTGACCAAAGAGGTATTCCATACCACAGCACGTCATGTCCAGGATGTAGAAACGGAGACGGAGAGGGCAGAGACCTGAAAAAATGGTGGTGCGGGGGGGTGTGCATGGCGTGTTTAGGACTTGGTATGAGGTGATGGGGAGTGCACTTCATAGTCAAGCTTGGTATCAGGTGATGGCGGGACACTGCGTGGCATGGCTATATATCAGGTGAAGATCTGTTGTATTCTCTTTCCTTGTACTTGCTCTTGTATTATTATTGGTGATAGCAGTAGTGATTTATGTTATACCTTAGTTACTAAACTGTTCTTATCTCAACCTGTGGGAGTTGCATTCTTTTGATTCTCCTCCCCATCCCCTGGGACTGAGGAAGAAAGAGAGGGGAGTGAGTGAGAGAGCGGCTGCATGAGTTTGAGTCTCAAACCACGACATCCATCCATCAAATCCATGACTCTCCAATTTAGTGACAAGTATGTCGTGTAGGACAGTGTCAGCAACTTTGCAGAAGTCTAGGTCAATGATGTCAGTTGCTCTTCTGTTATCCACAGATGCTGTAACCCCATTGTAGAAGGCTGCAAAATCTGTCAAACACGATTTCCCCTTAGGGAAACCACGCTGGCTACCACCAATTGCCTCCTTATTTTCCATGTGCCCTAGCATAATTTCCAGGAGGATCTGCTCCATGGTCTTGCTGGGCATTGAGTTGATATTGCCTGGTCTGTAGATCCCTAGGTTGTCCTCTTTTAAAAAAGAGGTTTATCATTCCCTTTTCCTGTTATATCCTAGTTGATTTCATTGCCTGCCCCTTGCTACCAAATATCCTTTAGGGTTCATAAAAAACAAATTTTGCCACAAAATCTTGGAAAAGGTTCCTTGAAGTAGGAGCTTTTCATAGATTTTTTTAAGCACAGATTTGAAGTTTTATTTACAACCTTTTCTTAGATGTGGCATGTAATGTTTCCATTCTCAATTCCTCTTATTTAATTTAGTGTATTACCCGACAGTAATTTTACTAAAAACTAAAGAAAATTGTAGGCTTTTTTTGTTTAGAAATTTCATTACTAGGTGTCAGTGAGCCTAGTATGATATCTAAAATTCATGAAAGGGAAGAAACGTTCTCATCTTTTCTCCTGTCAAACCGTAGAGACCAAGTTGATAGCTAGCAATGTGGAGAGGACCTAGTGTTTCCTTCAGGTCTTCATGAGAATGCACTGGGGATTGACAATCTCTCTGCTCTCCTTTGCTTATCAGTGAAGGGAGACAGGGGACAGCAGTGCCTTCTTGAGCTTTTCTTCATAGACAGGTAATTCTCTCAGATTGTTTCTCCATAGAACTATCCTCAACTGAGTCAAACCAGTAGCTACTCTTTGATAATCAATGGGAAGTCTGTCAGGAAAA
The DNA here is from genome assembly GCA_032466535.1 of Forpus xanthops. NCBI lineage: Eukaryota > Metazoa > Chordata > Aves > Psittaciformes > Psittacidae > Forpus > Forpus xanthops. Next base: position 72,688 of record JASSUY010039082.1, on the reverse strand, counting down.
AAAGGCTGAGAAGTGTTTATGCAACATAGATGGTAATGCGCATTTCTAAGTACTCTCCCTGCAAGAGAGGGAAATGACTCCACTTATTTCAGGAAAAGTGCGATGTTACTTTTTGTCTCCCAGGTTTCTCAACATCTAAGCATTTCATTATTATTAACTCATCAGTTAAATATTCAGTTCATTTCTTGAGTGGCAATGCAAGCTCTTGTTTGTCTGGTTGTATCTTCCATTTGGAGTGGGACAGCTGTAGGCTGGATTAGGCAAAGAGGGTACTTCTTAAAATTTTGAATATATCTTGCCTTTTTTTATTTTTTAATTTATTTTATGGCAATATGCTTTCCTGTGTCAAACGTAAATAAGCCTTAAAATTTATCTGCAAATTTATATTTCAAATTGGCCCTGCCTAAAACCATGTTTGAAATATTTATTCTTAGCATCCTATCAAATAGCAAGAAATTAACTAAAGACACTCAGAAGTATTCTAAAACCCTAGTTGAAAGGACAACTATTTCCACTGATACTTGTATTAATGCAATTCAAACAAGGATTAAAATAAACATTTTATTTATAAACATTTTTAATTTTTATCAACCAATTTAAATTTCCAATAAGTAATAATGGATAGAAAAGTTAATGTGTTTGTATATATAGTTTGTGCAATTTAAAAATACTTAGACACATTAATCAAAGAAAGTAGTAAACATAATGCTGAAAAACAAACAAAAAAAAAAAAAAACAACCCTGTTTCCTGGACATTTTCATCATGACTTTATTATGAACTGGATGACATAGCATTTATTTTATGTTATCACTTAATTTTCACTACTCACTGGGTTTGTGTATACTTTTTTTCTTGATACGTTTGTACAAACTATTTATTTACCCTTGTTACTATGTTTTGGATATGCTTCCCCCTGGAATAACTATCAAGTTGCTTTCTGTCTTCTTGATTCTAGATTTTGTACTGATTGAAAAAGAGGTTTCCAAAATTTACCAATTGGGTACTCCCAGTAGTTTCACTACTGTTCTTCGTACAGTTGTGTCTACACAAGCTTATTCTGAGGGCTGACATCTCTTTTAATGGAAGTACTTTCTGGAGGTAGTTGCCTTCCTCCTACTTTATCGTGCATAACAGGGATGGATTTCATACTGGCCAGCAATAACAGTAATTCTGAAATGCAAATAATTGTACTGATGGGATGATGTATATGTTTTGAAAATATACTGCAAACCTTAGAATGGCATTTGTTTATTCCTGTTACAAATTGGGCACCATATGTTATTTGCAAGGTTCAGATTAAACTGCAGCAGGGATGTAGTAAGCTATCTTTCTGGATCAAGAGGGTTTTGTTTGAAGAAGTCTACAGATGCTCCTTAGGCAATTATCATTCCTCACAGTGGTAACTGCACCTATGTGAAAGTGATTTATTGTATTTTCTGTGGAAAAGTTAATTGGGATAGTGCTATGCAGAATGGCATAGTTCAAAACAATTTGATACACATTTAAACACATGATATCTACTAAGATGTTTTTAGCAGGCATGCTACTCTGAAGTTGTGTATGTTACAGAAGGCAGTATTTGAGTGAAAGAGCATGACTGATTTCTTCACCCCTATTTCTGGTTTTCAGTCTGGAGTTCTGGTAAAAAATGTTGGCTTGTAGAAAACCTTTGAGGCATTGAAATCATTAATGCCAGAAGGAAATTCTTTATTAAACCTCTCTTTAAAAAATATATTAACATATGAACACAAAATCCACATTCCTTTACTCTGAGAATTTAATCAAACCTGAAGTTTTTAAATGGCAAATTTAATCTTTGGGAATAACCTACATTCTGTCACTTCTGCTTTTATGACAACTTGTCCATTAAGAAGTTGCGGCATGATTTGGTAAAATCTGGCAGGATTGGACATAAACAGAATATGCCCTCTAGTCGGCAGGCTTTGCCAAGAGTTGCTATTCTACAGTATGGAGTAAGATGGAAGAGGAGCTTTTTGATACTTGCCAGTAGATTAGATCGCAGGAAATGTGCAGGAGGCCTATGGAGTATACCTGCCAGATAAATTAGAGGTGGTCTTGATCTGAATCCAACCTGTCTCAGAGCTCAGTTCTGGGAATCCAGTTCAGATTTCTTTGATAAAATGAGGCCTTAACCTTCACAGTTAAATCTTTGATCCCCAAGACAGCCTTGAATGTGGGATTTTAGTTTTGACCCAGCCTATAGAGAACTTAATGACATTTTACCATAGGTTTCCAGCTGAGTTCCAACTTGAGTAATTTACAAGTCTGATGGCGTTGTTTAGGCCACACAGACCATGAAGTCAACAGTAAGTCCTAGTTGATGGAAAAACAATATTGCTAGAACAGAGTGACAGATGCTGATTATTACAAAATGTCTGTTTAAGCACTTTGAATGTATCCATTTCCTCACTGCACGCACCTGAAATTTTTGTAGGAGTTATAAAGTAATTAGACTTAAAGTCATGGAATCATCTGCTAAAGAAATTGTTGGAATACACATTGCAAATAATGACTGCTGTGGTTACTACTGTTGCGGCTCAGGGGAGCTATTCAGATGCCTCATTTATTTGAGCTTAATAGATTAAAAGTTCAAATTGAGTCTCATGATATAAACCTAATCAAATCCTAATCTGCATAATTTTTCCATAAGCAGCAATGGGAAATTTGTTTAATTTATGTTCCAGTAGTTGCCAGTCATGTGTTGAACAGCATTGTTACTTTTGTTTATCAAAATATTTTTATTCATTACTTACTATGATATCTGCCTTTCCTTTGCCTTTTTCACTAAGGAAAAATTTACTTTATTTACTGTAATGTGGGATATAATGAAATAATATAGAGTCCTGCCTAACATGCCAGTATATCATTTTTAACGGTAAGCTTTCCATTTTATTTGTCGTTATTGAATAGCTGTCTCTCTGAACTAGGTAATATAGTTTAATTTATTGATAAGTTTTATTCAGCATATTTATTTATTTTTACTTGAGGTCTAAATATGCAAGGCTGACTAATGATTAAACTGAAAAGAATTTGTTATGATTTTATACTCATTTTTTTTAGCTGCAAACATGTGCTACACCTAGATGCTATCAACTTTGTGACCTAGAAATACCTAGTGTAAAAAGCTATTAAATGGTGAATTAAGAGTAGGAGCAGTTAAAAAATGAAGTTTGCAATGAAAGTGTCTCAAATCCACAAGGATTATGATTTCTGATGTTATGAATTTAAGAGTGTTCCATAATAATTACTGAATAAACGTGTTACTACTTCTCTCTCTTTCCAAATATTTTTATAGTTCTAGTGGTTCTTTCTGAACAAGACAAGAAATAGAAAAAAAAAAAAAAAAAAAGTGAGAAGTAGCCAGACTACTCTCTAGCACTTGGACAGTAGTATTAGGAGTAGGTGCTATACCCAGAGGTACAATCCACAGCAAAAACGTATAGTCACCAAGAGATGGATTTCCACTGGAACAAGAACTAAATTCTTTCCCAACAGGAGCAGAAAAGGAGGTTCATGACAACAGGAAAAGAGGAGGGGAGGGGGTAGACAAAGAGGGAGAAGTAGAGCTGTAAAAAAAACAAAAGATAAGATTACAGTTACAAAACAGGAGGAATCTAACAAATCCAAAGCAAGTGGTATATTGGAAGGAGTTAAAATATTGTCTTACCAGTTTGTAAAACTTAGTATAAAATTGTGAACATGTCCAGGCAATAGGGTAAGTGTGAAGTAGTTTGAAAACCAATGTACTCTGCATTCTAGAAGTCCTTTGTATTTTACTGTATGTTGTCCTAGGTGTTTTCAATTAGACAATTACCCAATAACTCCTGGTTTTGGAGATGGCTCAGGAAATAGGTGCTTAAAGAGAACTACAAGGTAGTGCTAACTGCCAGGCAATAAAGTTCTGATGGCCTATCCTTGTTGCACAGTGGAGAACCTGCAGAGTGTCTCAGTTTAATATTTAATTTCCCTTCTTGATAGCCTAAAAGCTTCAGGCAATTATCCTGGTTTCCTTGGCTCTAACCATTATGCCTGTCTGCATCCGTTTCTGTGATTTACTTTTCTCTGTGCCATACAGTGCTTTAAAAAAATAAGAAATTGTTTTCCGAAGTAGTTTTGCACTTTCAGAATTGTTTGCTTATGTACTAGAGACTGAATTAGAAGTCACTGATGTGCTCCTACAGTACATTTTATATTCCCAAGGCAGATGTGTATAGAACAAGATGGCTGTATTGCATAACAAGAGTTCTAGTTCAGCCTTGACTATTTTGGCTGAAAAACAAATAGGATATATGAGGCCAAAGAAATCAATAACCTAGGCAAAAAGTTGCTTAGAGCTTTACAAAATTGCCATAGCACTAAAAAAATTAAGGATGAAGACTCAAAGAAAATTTAATTTTGTTTTCCCTTTATGAAATATAAAAATAAATTCAGCATAATTGTGCTTTATTCCACTGAAAGTGGGTAGTTCTTGTCAGACCAATACTGGCCAGGAATATTTATTGTATAGAGAAATAAATTTTCTATTTCAGCAGACATGAGAGAAGTGCTGTGGCTAGTATCTGTGTATTGTCTCACTTTAGGTGAATAAAGCAATAAGAGAACATCAAAGTTATGCTTTGCAGAGCCTTGGTAGAGAAAGCCCATTTGTTTTGGTAGCTTTGGATTGTGTAATCTTGTGGTGAACTTCAGCAGAGCTATCATTGTGGTAATTACCTCATGAGATTTTATGGGAACAAAAACAAACAAAAAGGCACAACACAAAAAATAAACAAACCCAAACCAAACCAAACCAAACAAAACAAACCAAAAAAAACCAAACACAAAAACCAAAAAAAAAAAAAAAACCACCAAATCCCCAAGAATCACAGGAAGCTTTCTTGGGAGGAAGTTGGCAGCTTGTTCTCTGTAACAGTGTCTGTCAGCAATCAGTGCTCCAGGGGTTGCTCAGGCTTTCCTTCCAGTCCCAATGCACTGTTGATTTGATTGAGAAAGCTGTCCTTCTTCATCCTCCACTCTCTGTAGATTTATCTTGTACTGTGTTAGAGTGCCAAGCACCCTTGAAGGTGCTGTGGTCTCTTGAGAGAGGCAGGTGCTTACCCAGTCACATCTGCTGTCCACATTCCTCTCCTTTTCCAGAGATTTAGAGATAACCTCTGAGATTATTAGATCTTCACTCACAAGTTACAGTAAAAGTCAGAACTGAAACCAGAATTTAGGTTTTCCAGGTCCTGAAGCCAAGCTACTACTGTCTGTTCAGACCGCATGGGATGTTGGAGCTAGAATTGTTTCTAAATTGAATGGTTATAACAGATTCCCATGAATGTCAGCAGCTCTTTAGCTGCATGACTGCTGCTGAACTTTCCAGGTATACCCAAGTGGCTGTACTTTGGAGAATAACAGTATAGTCTATCATTCAATTGAATTCACTGGAATATTAATGGACATTGTCAGCAAACAGCGGCAAAGGGATATAGCAGTGAGGTCCTTTTTAAGAAAGAGAATTATTTCATTTTGGTTGGCTCTGCTTAATGAAAATCCTTGTTCCATATTCCTGCATGATAACTTGGGGGAATGTTCAGCAGTTTACTACCTGTGTGTTTTTCATATATACTCAAAATATAATTGTTGTTTCATGCTTCTTAGATGAGCAAGAGCTAGTTAGTAGTATGCATGCTTTTAAAATTATATTTTTGAGGACTTCAGCGCATACATTACCCTAAGAATCCCATGGCACCTTTCTGTAGAACAGTACTATTTAAAGGGCACTATCAATTTACATGGCACTTTAATGACAAGCCCACAACCTTTAGGTCTGCCAGGTGGATTTTCAGTTTGGGAAAAAGCACGCTGCCTGTATAGTTTTGGTTTAGTAAAACATACATCTTTGAAAGGGAAAGGAGACAAAAAGGAAAGGAGCAGATGTGAAGGTGAAGAGGAACAAAAGGATCCATTATGATCTTTTTTAATTAGAAGACATTTTGTAAATGTAACCTAAAAATCTGGTTTGAGAATATGTCCCTTGCATTAGTGAAGTCAGTGGAACAGAAACGGTGCATATCAAAGAGCCAATTTGTTTCTATGTTAAAATCCCAGGAAATCTTGATTGGCCTCTCAACAAAATAAAAGAATACATTCATTGCTATGCAGAACAAACCTTTCTGTGTTTCATGAGACGTCACTCAGTCACATGAACGAGCGCAAACAGCAAATCACTTGACCATCAGACCAATTGCTCCAACCAACACGTGCAGGGCAAACTGCAAGTATTGCCAGTGCTTTCAGTGGACAGAAGGCATGTTAAACCATGCCGTCATTCCTTCATTTTGAGCTTCATCACAGAGCCAGTGGGTATCTCAGAATACATGCATGTTACTGCGCTGTAGTTAGTGTCCTGCTGAGTTCCTGGGAGGAACATGGATCAACCTGGCACAGGAGGAACATCTCTCACAAAAGCTCAGTACTGCTTATTGCTTTGCAGTTGGTGTTTTATAAGAGACAAGGAAGGCTCATAGCCAGCTGTGCCTGCTGAGCTGTGAGATGGGCAGCATTTGGATCCCCAGTAGCTCTTCCAAAAGAGCTTGCCTCCTTGTGGGGAGGAAGTTTCCACAATTTTCTCCTTCCACAAAGGCAAGACATCTTAAAGAGGTAGAATCTTTCCACTAATGTAATTGTTTGGTTGCTTCACCTAATTGTGTGGGCAGTAGTATCCCAGAGGGAGCCAGGAAATACTTCCTTGCACAGAATCAAGACAATGAACCTGCTGTTTTCTGCAGAAAACTGCAGAAGGCTCAAATTCCTTCAGAGCAGGTGGCGGAGTTAGGGCACTGAAGTCCCTGCCTCTCAAAGACGGAGGCTGCTGCTGGGAGGGAAGCAGTAACTCCCAGTTGCCAGACCTCACTGATTTTAAGCATATCAGAAGCCTAAAGCCTCTGTTCCTCTCAGAGGTATGGTATATTTAATCCACTGTTAGGCAGCATCTTATTTCAAAGAGGGACAGGTACTTGTTACCTCCTGTTGTCTGAGCCATTTTGTCATTTGATAAGGGAGGCCTTGTCACTCTACAACTACCTGAAAAGTGGTTGTAATGAGGAATCCCTCTCTTTTTCCAAGTAACAATTGTAGAAACAAGAGAAAATAGCCTTAAGTAGCACCAGGTCTAGGTTAGGTATTAAAGATAATCTCTTCACTGAAGGGGTTGCCAAGTGTTGGAACAGGTTGTCCAGGGCAATGATTGAGTCACCATCCCTGGAGGTGTTTAAAAGATGTGTAGATGTGGCTTTTAGGGACATGGTTTAGTGGTGGACTTGGTAGTGCTACATTAACAGTTGGGTTTGATGATCTTAAATGTCTTTTCCAACCTAAACAATTCTATAATTCTGTGTTGTGGTGGTTATCACTACAGCCAATGGTTGTGGATTAATCCTTGCTGACAACTATGCTCCTACCCAGTCATTTGCTAACTTCCCCTCAGTGGGATGTGGTAGAGAAGCAGAGGGCAAAAGTAACAAAAAACTCACAGGCTAAGTTTTGGGGTTTTTTGTTGTTTTGGTTTTGGTTTTTTTTTTTTTTTAGATTTTTTTTTTTTTTTTTTTTTTAACACCATTTAATAAGTGATGAGGCAAAAAAAAAAACTCAACAAGCCACAAAAAACCCAAGTGATGCAAAGACAATCACTCACCCTCTGCAGCAATTTAGTGTTAGATCTAGTGGCTGCAGGAACTGATAGGATTTTGCTGCACCTTGTCTCCTACTTGTTGGCAAAGAGCATTCCCTTCACCAGAAGGCCCTCACTGTCACTGTATTTCCATATGCAAGAACTGTGGTTAAGCTTGCAGAGGCCATTTGAATTTTTCTCCTGAGGTTGATCCTGTTAAGCAATTGAAGCCACAGCTCCCTCAGTTGTTTGTTGAACAAGGAGACACTGTGGTTATAAGATCACAACTATCTGCCCTGTTTTACGATTTTTATGAGTGCTAATGGAACGAGATTTGGGGACTAAAGGAGAAAATGGAATATGAAAAGGAAAATGAAAAGAGGCTGTGAGGAAAGCATGTCATTTCTAAATGAATGCTCTATGCAGAGGAATTGAATCTTTTCACAGCTGAAAATGGATCTTAAATCTGATGCCTTAGCTTGTTTCAGCTTCTATAATGAAATAGAGTTTTCCTAATACCCTGTGACCTGAATTTCTCCCTGCTTTATGGGTGCTATTCCTTGACGTACAAACCCGTATTTTCTCAAGTCAGCATTTGATGATGGATGTCAAAATACAGGTCATGTATTATGCATATAGCATTACCGATTTAAGGTGTTTACTTGTCAAGTTGAAGAAATTCAGAAATGTCACATTCACTGAATCTGCACAGCTGTCACTTGTAGTTTTTCATGCCTTTAAACCAAAGTTCTGATAAAGCAGGTTAGTTTTCCTGCACTTTTTTTTTATTTATTCTCTCTCTCTCCTGGAGGAAAAAAAAGGGTCCCTATGTAGAGAATTTATGTTGTGACTTGGGAGCAAGAGTGTGGCCTGAAGGTGTACAATGCTTTGTGACTCCAAATGTGGGCACACTAACTCCCCAGGTACTCCTTTCTTCCTTTATCTGAAAACATTCCAAGGTTTTTATATTTTTAAAAGTGGATTTGCAGGGGGATCTGAATTAAGTTCAGGAAAGGGAATTAAATTAAAATAGCAAATATTTCTCACATCTTCCAAGACCATAGGATGAAAAATATCAATGCATTACTCTATTTCTCATTCAAGGAGAAAATAAAATTCCTTTTACATGCTTCTTGCATTTCAGACTGAATGCACTATGTGTGAAGTGTGCAATTACAGAGCTCTGACAGTCTGTATCTAACAGAAACGCCACATTTACTTCCATCTTCTAACACCATCCTAGAAAGACAAATATTTGAAGGGTTAGAGAGACGTGGCTACAAATAGCCTTCAATGGAGAGTATGCATGTGTGTGCGTCTCTGTGTGTGCACATTTCAGTAGCAGTAAGGCAAGAAAGACACATTTATATGCAGTTATGCCAACTTTTGTCAATTTGCTTTCACCTAGTAGGAAAATACTGATGTGTTCTTAATATTTGAAGAGCCTGATTCACTAAAAGATATTTTAGGGAATGCATCCTGAAATGGAGAGAGAAAAGCCTTCAGGAAAAAGAGAGAAACAGGGCCTCTAAGGGTGCTAACAGCAGTACAACCCCTAGGGCACATGGGAAAAAGATTAGTTTGCTCTCGGATAAGTGAACATAAAAAGTCAGTGTTGCTGTTTTGACTTGTAATTCTGCAGAAGACCCAACTGGGCCTGCCACTTTAACTGCTCAAGATGTGACATGTGATGCCTGAAGGAGCTCCATTAGACTCTGTGTCTGAGAAATCCTAGGCTTTGCCATGCAGAAGTAAGCATTCAAAGAGCCAATACAGCTATCAGTCACAAGATACAAGGAAACAACTGCAAACCTAGACCATTTGGGAATGCAGCTCACTATCACCATGCCAGTCTTATTCAATTATTTTCAGCATAAGGGCTAGTATTAAATGATGGACATCAAATTGCCAACATTTCCAATTATCTCTAAAAAAAATCTGCTTTCTAAAGATTTAGTATGCATTGGTAATAGTAAATAGAATTGTTTTGCTGTCTTAGGTTTACTTATGGTGGTGTCTTTTTCTTGCAAGCTGTTGAAGATACCACATCCACTTCTTTTCTCTTAAATTTTTTCACTGACTTTTCATTCCCTTTTTACTTATCCTGTTCTTAAAATCCTCATGTTGTATCTAGCTTTCATATGACAGAAGGAAATTCATAATGCTACCTTTGGGAGGGCTGTAAGTCTCTCTTCTCAGTGATTCTTTCTAATTGTATTACCTATATATTAAACCAAGAAGTTCAGATCCAGTAGTCATTATAGTTTGTCTTGATGAGGGACAGTTTAAAAGTGGTAATTCAACTGGAAAAGAACCGTAAATCCCTCAGACATTATGAAACAAGTATCACATGTTAACAACTACAGTTTAGTTTAAAGATTTCCTGGTTTGTAAATTAGTCCTTAAACCGAAGAAAGGTAAAATAGGTAATACCATATCATCTTCTTCTGAATTCAGTAGCAAATGAATGCATCAATGAATTAATTTAACACAATGAAACTGTTTCCATACTGCAAGAAGATAATGAACTTACATCAGAAGTTAATTGGCTGTGATTAATTTAGAATTGGCATCTAGAGAATTAAATTTTTTTTCAGATCAGTAATGATAAGGGATCAAAAGTTTGTCCCTGGATGATGTCAGGTGTGAAATCAAAGAACTCAGTGTTGTAAAAAAGAATACTTTCTCAGAAATGTGTATTTTACAGTGAGCTTGGCTCAATCCTATTCCAAGCAGACAAATATTTGTTTAAAAATTCTTCCTTCACATTGATCTGTGTGAAACTCTAAAGTCAAACTCTATCTTTACCATCACTTCGGCAATAATGACATTAAATAAACATGCTTTCTGCAGCTTTAATGGCCAAGGGAGATGGAATGTGTTAGCCTCAACTATGAATTTCCAGTCCAACTGTTGCATGGGCTTTTGTGTAAAAGTCAATTTTTCAGTACTTACAATCAAACTTCAAAGGCTTTGCCTGAGTATTTTTTACTTAAACAAGCAAACAAACAAACAAACTCAGTGTTAAGAACACCATTTCAAACTGTGTAGAGAATCAGGATAAAAACAGAGTCTTTTTTAGAGATGAACCTTGCTGTTCTCCAGATCTTTTTTTTTCCCTTTGAGTGCCTGCCAATATATTTCCTCTACCACCTCTGTTTTCTTTACATCCCCAAAGGTACAAAACTCTTTCTAGTTTCTTTGCAAGCGTTCCTCTTACACACATTTTGAAAACCTCTATTCTTTTCATCCTATCCTTTTCTTTTTTATTTTTTTTTTTTCTGTTAAAGTGGGCCCTTCCATCCAAGTATTCCTATAATTGTAATCCTTATAAAAATGTATATTATGGTACACCTGAAAAGAAAAAGAAAATCAACTATGTATGAGTTGGATTGCTCCTGGAAAACAGTTAAAAAAATTTAAAACCTGCATGTTAGTTTTGCCTAAAACCTGCCAATGAAAGCAAATTGTTCCTTGTGGTCATACTACTCTTTATAAAAAATGCTTTTTCTTTAAAATGTTAATTGAGGCTTAAAGAAAGGTGCTTGTTTCAGGTTATTTAAGCTGCTAATAAGACAAAATTAAACCACTCTAATAGTGAAGTCTATTTTTTTACTTATATTTAAGTAATAATTGCTCTTTCCATTTTGCATGTTTTGATACAAAGACTACCTAGGATAATAAAATAAATTTCAGTTTCTCCATTGGCTACCAAATATCTTACAGTAGAAATGACCTGCATATTTGTGAAGTAGTATTCATTGAAGAAATGTTGAAATTAAGCAAAGTTTGGTTTAAAATGATTTTTTTTGCTGTACTTTTCTGGGGGAAAATATATATATATAGACTTCCCAAATTCCCTGTTGGTGGGAATGTTTTTAATGTAATTTATCCTATGTAAACTTTTTCATTTATTTATTTTCTTTTTTCATTTAGGCTTTACACCCCCTGGGATGGATAGATCATCTCCAGACAACAGTCCAGTTCATGGCCTTTTACGTCAACCCTCCATTACAACAGGAGCCAATATCCCTATTATAACAGAGCTAGGTAAGGAAAGCTAGTGTTTGCCCTTTCATGTGTATTCTGATATCTATTGCCACTTTTCTTGGTATGCTGTCTCAGGAAAGTTACCTCTACTCCATCTTATGTTGCTGCTTTCTCTTCTGATAACTATTTTGAATTACCCTCTCTAACAAAAGATTAATAACAGTTGTTTCACATTTTGTTTGAATTAATGAAATATATTTCTCTCATTCCTTTGGGTTTTCTCCATTTTCTTAAATAAACACTCTATCAGAGACACTTTTAACATAGTGCAACAAATAAGCAGGGGTATTTGGGCTAAGGTTAGAAAATAAAAAAGTCACAATAAGCATGAGCCGACATTTCCTGTGCATTTAATCAATAGTAAGAGGCCATTTGTTTATTTCTTCATGGTCCAGAACTGTTTAATCATGTGTAACCAAACTCTGTATAATAGCATGAGACATTTTACTCCAGAGAATACGATGCTGGTAGGTAACCAGGTTCTGATTTCTATTCTAGCTGTGGGTATTTATGTTGTCAAGTGGTGTGATGTGAAGTGCAGAAGCTGTTCTGTTTTTTTCATGGCAAATGCAAACTTGATTTGTGGTCCTTTGTCCTTTTATTTTCTTTTTCAGTTTTACTTTTTAGAGCCTTACCTGTCTTTTCCCTTACTTTATTCTCTTTCTGTACTTTCTTTTCCCCCTAAATACTTTACTTATTAGCTAAGCCTGGCAAACTTCTGCCTTTGGTTTCAATCAGTCAGGAAAAAAACAGTGGAACCCACATTCTAATGATAACTGAACTGGGTAAGAGTGCCTTTTTCCTTCACATCACTGTCTTATTTTCTGTTGTTCTTACTGTCATCAGCTTTTCCTTTATTTATCTGGCTGTATCAGAGGGGCTACCCTCATGGCACTGCTTTGAATGTGTTTTATTTGTGGTTCTGGTTGAAATTGACTGTCTTGTTCTGGCCTTTCTTAATGATTTTTTTTTTTCACGCAGCATCAGTAAACCTTTGATCACACTCGTCTGACCTGCCGGCTGTTTCCATAGCACCTTCTCATCAATTCATTTTCTTTGGCCTGGGTCCCCACCTCCTGGGCCTTCCCTCCCCCTCCACCAATTTTTCTCTTCTCTTCTCTCTCTCTTTCTTTTTCTCTTTTTGTTACCTCAGCCTATTGTCAGTTTGGTGGACATACCTTAGCAATTCCACAGGAAGTCCAACAAGAAGTAAAAGATATCAGAACACACACCCCCAGCATCATGTTTTCCCTTAAGCTATTTGTTTGTTTATTGTGGGAAGTAGGCGTTTTCTCAGAAGTTTTGAAGCTGTAAAAAAGCAGACAAGTTTCTGTGTTGCTCCCTATTAATAAGGAGAGCTCTCACCAGCTTTTGTGAAGTGTTTGATGAGCATTTCCTGTGTCACAGCACCATATATTTGAGCCTACCTCACCTAGCCCAGAGATTTTAAGTAGAAATCCTAGAGTGCTAACTTGCATCAGAAAGATAAAAATATTGAGGATAAGATCACACATGCAGAATTCACATTAGATTTGTAGCAACTTGGAAACCAACACCACGTGTGGCTAGTGTTGAAGTCAGGTATTGGTATGTCAGATATAAGTGGAAAATGAATGCTACAATAGTGTCTACTGTCAACTAGCATATTAACCTAATGCACAAGCTCTTCACAAACTACATTTTGAAATGATACATCAGGCTCTAGAATACTATTTTGCTCAAGAATTTGAATAAATTGATAGCCATTGTACAAAGAAAGGAATATCATGGATATTAGTGTTTGCTACGATGAAATTCTTCTGACTCCTGGGGCAGAACAGTTCTCCATTTGCAATGCTAAAGTGTTATGTTTTTATGGTTACATCAGGGAATGGGGAGGCAGGAATTTAAAATCCTACTTAAGCTCAGGTCCTGACTGAATGATCATGGCCAAGTACTGTCTCGATAGTGCTCTAAATTGAAACTAACAATTCTCATCCCCATTATGCAGCTATTTGTGAGTCTTTATCTGTAGTTACACGTTTGGAAAAGTTACTCAGGTTGGAAAAGGAGTGGATAGAAAACTAAACTGTAGAGGAAGGAAGATCTGGATAGAAGGCAGAAGGATTAGTCCAGAGCTGAAACCAGATCAAATTAAACATAGCTCTGATGTTGTTTTCAAAGCTCACTGGCTGGTTCAGATGTGTTCACATGAGAATCAGAACACAATTAACATGTGCAGTTCCAAATGCTGAAAAAGGATTTAATTTGCTTTCTTTGCATGGGAACCAAAATTAATTTGTCATTTAATAAGTTAAAGGGTATTTCAATGTCATAGCTAAGCAGCCCGTGCTTTCATGTCTGAGGAGGACTAATATGGAAATGAAGCATTAAATGAAATATGATACACTTGATACACTGATATCAAGGAAACAACTGTTTTCAGTGGAATGAGGTGGAGGCAGAGAGCTTAACTGTGACAATGAAATACCAGAGCAAGTCTAAATGACAAATGTTACTTTCTTTGGGCTTTTTCTTTAAAACAGCCTGATATAGTAGATTCACACTGGCTAATGCAGAATTTGTGGCTCAGGAACTGAAGTTATGGGAACAAATATTTGAACAAAAGGCAGTGCTGCAAGAAAATAGCTGGAGTATTGCTCATTCATTCGGATAGATGCATGTTAACAGGACAGTTTATCCTCTTTTGAGCTGTAAGTGCATTAACACCACCCCAGTAAGAATCACAGCAGCATATTTAACAGGTGCCTGTGGGCTATATTAGAGTTTTACAGACAGCCTTTATTTTACAGTGGGGTTCTTATTTGGTATCTTGCGATAACATTTCACTGTACATGTATACAGCCTTAGCCACTGTATTCAACCAATACCAAGATTGTCTTAGTGTATAAAAGAGCATCATGTATCTCATTTTGAATGCAGGCAGTTGGTACCACAAAGCTAATTTTATGGAAAGGAGGGGGTCACTTCCTAATAACAAGAGAGTCACTTCCTATGAGCAAGATAATAACAGATTTTTAAATGCACATTTTCACATCCATCTTAATTTCATTTTCAGTGACGTCAAAGACACAAGTCTGTGTTTCCAGACATATGCTGTTTCTTTTTCTTTCTGACTGTGTAATGTGTAAGGTCACATGCTGGTGACCCAGAAGCACCTTATGATTTGATTTTTATTATTGTTTTCAGTAAATGATTCAAATGTTCAATTCTTGGACCAAGATGATGATGATGATCCAGACACAGAACTGTATCTCACACAGCCATTTGCATGTGGAACCGCATTTGCTGTCAGTGTGTTGGACTCTCTCATGAGCGCAGTAAGCAGACAAGACCTTTTTCATTCCTTTACATGAGACTTATTGTGAAAAAGTATGAAAGTGTAGTCTCTATTCCACTGGTTGTCAGAAAATGATGCTTTTCTCTTAGGTGTCAAGAGAATTTCAGAGCCCAGATTGGGTTATTTTTTGGTTGGACACAGAGACCTTAGATACTGAGGTATATAAGACAAATATGAGCCCACAATTTTAAAATCAAAAAGTCTCATGTCAGGCTTTAGAGCATAATATTTTCAAAAAAATGTTGTCTCTTCCTCCTGAAAAAACAGACACAAATTCAGTGTGTTAGTCCCTATTCTTACCATTTATGTTAGACAGCATCAACCATGTTTTAAACTTTTAATTTCCTGTAGCCAAGAGCAATGCTCTGAGTATGGGCACTGGGAGACAGTGATAGAACTTTATGAAAGCCATTGTACGCATCACATAAACTCTACTTGTATGAAAAGAGGTTATCCTTTTGACATGAGTTGTCTTGTGAATCGAAATGTGAGTGCATGTGAGAAACTGCAGATGGTGGCCTTTGGTAACATTTATATTAGGGTTTTTGGTTTGCAGCCATAGTACAATTTCAAAGCAAACACCTCAGTTATACTCCTTTTCATCCTTTCTTGCTTCATACTGGTTTAGTTTTCAAACCAGTCTCGTGCCATGCTAGATGTAGCAAGAACATAGTCTTTCAAAAATCTGAGCATAGGCTCTCCAAGGAGTAATATTCTATAGTGCTGGGAATCATCTGCTGTAAACCCCATACAGTATTAGAAATGAGCGAACGGATTTCCTTGAAGGAGCAAAGTCTGACCTTCACCTAAATTCAGAATTAAACTTTTTGCTTTTAAGAAAAAATCATAGTGATCTTTATTATTTATTTCATATTTACGTATCTGTATTTCGTATGTCCATTCCCTGCTTATTACTCACATATTCCATCTACAGATGAATAGTATCTATCTGATGAATTTTTTTTCTAATGCAGTCTAGAATTTGCAATGAACTCAAAAAATACTTTTTTTACAATGTTATTTGCCACATTTTACATACTTGGCAAATTCAGGAAGCCTAAGCAAGCAAACTTTAACTCTGTACCTTCTCTAAAATCTCTCCATATAAAATATTTAGCATTTTCACATTATAAATGAGAATAGTTTAACATGTTCAAAATTCTTAAAATGAAAGTTGTTTATCTACTCACATTACTAACTAAATTAATGTTCCTGAAGGAATAGTTCAGTAGGACAGTTCCAGAATCTTGGAAAAAATAAGGTTAATTCTTCTGATTGCCACTGGCAGCACCACAAAGAGAGCAAAATGTGGACACCATTGCTTTCTTGTGCAAAGGTGTATCATGTAAATTGTAGTGAGGCAATAAGAAATATTTAGAAAATGTCTTCAAAACTTTTTACTTGGAACTCATCACATGATCCTCACAATATTTTTAGGTTTTGCTTGCTTTTACTAACTTTTAGTCTTTGACACCGTGCCACTACACATCTGCAATTCCTTTCTTCAACAGTCTTTTTTTCAAACATATTCACATCTAAGTGGTCGTATTATATGTCAGGGAGAGTGCAGCCTGAAGCCAGAGAACTAAATGTGGTAACAAGAGTGGAAAATTCTAACTGAGAAAAAATACTAATCAAGAAGACAAGCCAAGGGTACAGTCAGTTAGAATTGTTCACCATTTTATCTTTTCTTTCACCACTTTGCTGATCAGTGGCAGTGTTATTTTCTCTTTCATTCCTCAAAGGCCTAGTAAAGAGTTGGAAAAGTACAATTCTTCCTGACCCTTCAGAAAGTGTAAGATGTGTGAAATGTTTGCCCTTTGCTATCCCTACTCTCATGGGAATGGTGTATTCTCCTTTCACTTCTCTGAGGAAGAGTGTTATTCACACAAGCTATTCTGCTTGCACTATATTACTTCCTTTTTTTTAAATTATTCTTTTTTTTTATTCTTTTTTAATTCCTTTTTTATTCTGTTTCTCCAAGAGTACTCTTTTTTTTATGGACCAGCTTCTATTTATCCTACCTGATTTAGTGTCAGTGCTGGCAAACTGAAGCCCAAATCCTAACTGAATTGTGAGATTTGCAGCCATGCTTTCATTCTATTAATTGTGCAGATATACAGTGCATGAACTGCACTGTTAATGAATCTCTTCTTACAGTGGTGTAGTTTTATAGTAAAACTGGTGTAAGAAAGATTAGAAAATAGAATAATGCACACACACACACACGGTGTGTGCCTTTCTGACTTGCAGGTAATTTGAAATATACATATAGATGTAAAAAAAAAGTACAAATTAAGTTACAAATAATATAAGCAATATATTCCACAAGCATATGATTCACAGTATGGCAGTTCAAAGATCATTGCTTTGAAGACAATAATGAACTCAAAAACTACATTGTCTTTTTGATGAGCTGGTAACAGTGGTCTGTTCTCTCCATGAAGACTGTCGGCATGGTTCATGTTTTAAGTGTGTCAGTGGCTACTGTTAAATAGCACAAGATAATAATTATTATATCTTTGAAGAGATGTCTACTAGCATCAGAGACATGAATGATATATTAATACTTGCTTTCTCATAACATATACAAACCCAGGTAAAGAGTGTATATGTAGTCTTTCAGTCTCCAGGTGGTGCCACTCCTGAAAAGCAAAGCACATTCTCATTACCAAATTGAATGGGACGAAAAAGCATGGGATTGGAAGCACTTTTTAGATGACATGGGTGCTTTGTAAAAGGTTTATCTTCAGCTATAAGAAAGCTACATTACATAGTATAGCTTCAGAGAAGTAAATTTTTGAGGAGAAGTACTTTTTCATTTTCAGGGTCTTGTTGAGATAGTTATTCAAGAAAATCCTGTTATGCAAGAAACCAGTTTTATCAACACGCAGTGCCTTCAAAGGTTTGAACAGCTGGCCAGAGAGCCAAAGATTTTCTGCTATTCCTTTTTGGCACTGAGGCTATGAGAACCACAGAAGTTCTGGCAGGCTGGCATCCCTCCCATGCATACTGCTGATAATAAACTTGATATACTGTTGGAGTGGTGCTGTCAGAGGCAGGGATCTCCAGAAATGGATTATACCATTTGGCATCTGATATGCTGGAATTTATTTCTTTATGCTAGAACTTTAGGACTTAATTTTTCATATAATTTCTTCATATAAACAGAAGCACAGAAGACAAAGTTAAAACAGTTAGTTAAAAATAACTTTTCAGTATACCTGTTACTAAAGAGTTCTCTCTCAGAGATACTTACAGTCCTATTTGTACGTAAAAGAAACTGTCCTAATATCTGACATGGACATTTTGAAACAAGACTATTTTTTATGCAAGCTGGTTAAGGGGAATAACCAGCAGCATCTTGTAACCTAAAGTGTCCCAAACTTCTTTAAAGCTTGAACAGTGTCTTGAGAATCAATGGATTTTCAAACCATGAAATGCTGTCATTTATTTTCTGCTGATGATTCTGTCTCAAATGCTATTTTGTTGTTGGTGTAAGCTAGCAATGTTAGTTCAGTTGTCCATGAGGTTTGAATATAAATCATTCGTTCAATAGAATTCCTTCAACTGAAAAAGGAAACCAAGTTACAATATTTGTCTGAAAGCAATGTTAAAAACCAAATGTACTGGAGGAGGTGTCTTCTTAAAAGAAAACCCACTAGAAACACAAGAAAAAATGGCAGATATTACTTGGAAAATAGTAATTTTAAAGCAATTCAAAATGAAAGGCAAAGTGCTATTAAAATTAAACCAATATTATTAAAAGATGTGCTAATTTTCAGTTAAATTTTCTGTTAAAGACCAATTAGTTTAAAAGACATGACAGCGGTAACTGCAAAACATAAACACTCTGATAACTATACTTTAAAAAATGATTGAACTAATGGGAAAGCATGCCTGAAACATATGAAAGGGCTGTGCTACAGTTCTGGAGCATGGGCTAGGTGGCACTGCTAGCTCAAATATCTATCAGAATTTGCTTGCTATTTACCCAGTTTCAGTGTCTATGATGCATTTCTTTTTTTCTGTGTTTAGACAATGCTTATTTAATATTCTTATTCAGGATGCTGATCATAGTGATGTCATACAGGTGTCCAGTGTTGGGCTTAGTTAATGGCAGCATCAAACAAATATTTCTTCAGTTAAGATTTTACAGTCAACAAAAAGGGATTTACTACCATCACTGGAAAGTGTCTTGTTACTTTAAGTACAGTAGCACCTTTCCAAAGACATTCTGTAGATCAGCTTCTTACAAGTACTGGCATATCCAGGCCATGTACTATCCCAGAGAGCAAGTAGAAGATCACTTGCAAATTAATTTCAGTGTATTATTATTCTAAAGGAAATGGATAGCAACTAATTCTGCTTTCCAGTGTTCCCCAGTTTCAAACTAGCAAGTGGTAATGAGATGAATCTGATTTTTGTGACAATCGAAATTATGGATAGCTGTTTTTTTCCTGGGGAGTGTATTAGTACAGGAAGAAGCAACCCTGTTCAGCAGAAGGTGACAAGTTGCAGCTAATTCACCCACCCTTTCTTGCTTATGATTGGATGTTTTCTGATCTCATACAGTGCCAGAGCAGTCTGTCCTAAAAGTTGGAATCTTTTCACTCATAGATGGCAAAACCCCCAAAACCATAATTTGGCTGCAGTCACTCATCAGTGGTGACATCCACATCAGTCATGGTGTAAAACTCAAATGAAACCATTGCTCCAAGATAAACGTTGCATCCTTTGCTAATGATTGTCTCAGCTTTGCCTTAACATTTTTCTAGCAGTGGGAAAGCTTTCTTCAGTGACAGCATTTTGTTCCATCGACAACAGACCTGGTTCTTTTCTCATTTGCATCAATTTTATAGTAGTGATGGCTCCCAGAGTTGCTCCTGGTTGGCACATGACATAAGTCAGAATTGGGCCCATTATGTCTTAATTACACTCGTTTTTTCAGAAGGGGGATATTTTATTGTATTTGTATTAATGAATTTGTGACAGGTGCCTGACTTAATACATTTTACTCCTACTTTCATTTTTGGTTTAATATGAGATCTGTAGTAAAATGAGCAATATGGCCACAGTATAATTTTTCAATAGATCATGCTCTATGAGGCTACAACTGAATTTATAAGGGGTGATTGTGAACTTGCATAGCACAAAATTCAGATGAGCTATGAGTTTACGTGTTTATATCTTGGATTCTGCCTGTAGTTGCTGTAATTTGAATTACAGGGTAAAGAGAAAGATAAAGAGTTGGAAAACTGAATGCTGGCTATTTTAGACTTTTGCCTGTTTTACCAAACAGTGCAAGTCAGTAGTTTATAAAAACAGGCTATTTTTCATGAACCAGCATCCATCAGTCTTAGAGCAGGTGGACATTTCATGCCATAGTCATTGCAAACCAGTCTTGAAAAATTTACCAATGAAGATATGCTTTACTTTTTTTCATGTTCTTCCATCTTAAAGATGCAAAACTGAGAATAGCTTTTTTTGAGTAATACTAAATATCACTACTTAGAGAAGGAAAAGAATCAAAAATAATAGAGTGGAGAAGGCATGATGAAAGAGACTATTGCATAAAATGGTATGCTTTTGTGAAGGTGTGTGCTTTAAGTAAGTGACATATAGAATATGTTGAAGC
The DNA here is from genome assembly GCA_032466535.1 of Forpus xanthops. NCBI lineage: Eukaryota > Metazoa > Chordata > Aves > Psittaciformes > Psittacidae > Forpus > Forpus xanthops. Next base: position 51,984 of record JASSUY010039082.1, on the reverse strand, counting down.
ACATTTTGACTGAAGGGGCTCTTCCAGCTTCTAGAGTTGCAGTGCCTCCAACATCTAGATCCGGCAGAATCTGGCTTTATAACCATGAAACTTATGTGAAGCAACATTATCACCTAAGTGCAGGAGAAAAGGAATTGTGCTAATCAGTTTAGTTCTGAGTATATAGCACATGCTGACAAAGACTAAGAAAAGAGACTAAGCTTAATGCCAATTTTGTTTTTTATTCTGAGTACTTCCATGTTGTAAAAGTATAGCACAGTGTGAAGTGTTGTCAAAGAGGGCAAGTGACTCTCACCTCAGGGACATCAAGGAAGAATTAATAGAAGAATAAACAATCATGACTGAATGTCTTCTCTCTCTCACTGTGGCAATTCCTGTTAAACGTCATGTAATCACTCCAGACTTACATTCCTGCAAGGGGTCATATTGATTTTTCTATATGTTAAGAAAGGCTTGAGTATTGCACTTGAGTTGTTACACAGTGCATTCAGAAATGGAAGGGCTGATTTGAGATTAGCTGTTGTTTTAGAATAACTGAATCTTTCTGAGCACCTGCTGATGTCAGACAACTCTTTAAAATACACTTTGCATTTAAAATAAGTACTGCCTTACCCAGGCTAATCTAAACTAAATGGAATTGATGAGATGCAAATATTTGCTTTGGGGCATGTATAAAAATACCAGTAGGTTCCTCTAATTTTAATTTAGTCAATAGGTGAATGGCATATATGTAAATAAGCAGAAAAGCTTGAAGTTATGAAACTTAAATGTAACAGTGAAAAACATTGCTATCCTTTTATCTGTCATCTCAAGTAAACAATAGAGCTGGTTTCATTATACAAAGAAAGAATATCAAAGTAACATGGATAGGAAGCCAGTTCTGCTTTTTGATCTCAGGATAAAAAATTTCAACCTGTACCTTAGTTTATCCATGTATTAAATACAATTACTTTACATGGATAGAAGAATGAATTTAATGAAAATTATTATTTAAAAAGTATCTCATGAGAAGTATTATTTAAAAAGTATTATCTTTGAAAAACAAGTGCTGTTTGAGAATTCAGTATTCATTTTTACTTGATTGGATTACAGAGAGTTGTTCCAAGTCCTAAATTCAACAAAAGTCACAAATCTAGTAATGGAATCCCCAACTCCAGTAACGTCAATCCTGTGTACTTCACAGTGAGCCCATTTTCTTCTCACATGTCCCTCATGCTTGCAAAGCTTCTGAAAACAGTGACATTAGTGACATTGTCAGTGATGCTGTCTCGTTTTTTTGTTCATTTTTGAATGAACAAAAAAAAAAGAAAGGTATTTTTTGCCTAGTACATTACATTGCAGATATTTAACTGAGTATCACTGAACTATACCAGTATACTTTTAAGTAAACTTGAAAGTCACTCATCTGGCATTAAATTAATATTTAAAATACCCATTGTTTGCATGACAGCCCAGCAATGCTACAGATGCTGGCAAAATGTCAGTGTGGAGTAAATCTTCCCTAATAAACCACATTTACCCTATACCCTAGAGTTTTTTAAAAGGACCACCAGGATCCCAGACTCATCGTACATGTATCTGGGATGAACTCAAGATGTTTAATTGATACATGCTTATGTCTGAACACTGTCAAGTCTCGTAATATGATGTTTAGTACAATACATTGTTAGACTGCTAGAGTCCAGCCACAGTAATAAGTAATGACATTTGCAGCACAAAGGCAGCTCCCCAACGAATTGGTGACAAGAGTAAAGAGGCAATCTAGTCTGTGTAAGCTTTAAATGTGGTCTGAATTTTACAATTACATGTCCTAAACCCCATTATTAGACATGAAGGCAATGAGAAGGAAAGCAGTCATTGCATCACTACTAACACCAATTATAGGAAGCATAAATCATTCAAATTTTTGTACTTTAATAAAAATCAGCCTGAATTGGTGTTTAAAAGGAAGGACTTGGTATAGGAGCCTAATGGGATAGAAGAAAATAAAGTAATTGGAGTCTGCTGTCTTTTCACTTTCTGTATAAAATTATTTGAAGAGACAGCCAAGAACTTTAAACAGCAGAAACACAGAAAAGTTGTAATTTGGATGTCTTCAGTTGTGACTTTAATGGTGTTTGCTTAAAGAGCTTTCTTTTATCTCTGCAGACATACTTCAATGACAATATCCTCACACTGATACGGACATTGGTAACAGGAGGAGCCACACCAGAGCTGGAAGCACTGATTGCTGAGGAAAATGCATTGAGAGGAGGTTACAGCACACCCCAGACACTTGCAAACAGGGACAGGTGTCGAGTTGCTCAGTTGGCTTTGTATGATGGGCCGTTTGCAGACCTAGGGGTAAGATCACAAAGGAAATGTAGGACCAAGGCTGGTCTGCAATCTTTTTGTTTTCTCTCAGACTGAATTAAGAATCTATCTTAATTAGTGTATAATTTCTATTATTTAATTTAATAGAGCCCAACTTTGCTCTTATGCTTTTTGAGAAGTTATATGATTTTCCAGACTCCTTGCCTGGATATTTCCTACAGAAAATCCTGTGGCTCTTAGTTATGAGATAGAAATTGAAGAGCTGACTTAGGTGATGTAACTATTCTAACACTAATCTGTTGTAAATATGTAAACAATACAGATATCTTTGTTGAGTTTTGTTGAGATTCTGGATGAAGTAGCGTTCTTGCAAAATACTAATTTTTTTTTTTTTTTTTGGCATTTTGACTCCATTATCCTAAGAAGTAAAAAAAAAAAAAAATAAATAAAAATAAATAAAAGACACACAAAAACCCCCCAAAAACTATAAACAAGCCATCTTTAAAAAACAGTACATTGGCATAAAGAGGTATGTAAAAATGTTTTCTGGGCCAAATCTTGTAATTTTGAGGCAAATAGCAAATCACTCACTTCACTTTGATGGCGATGCAGGATTTGATATTTATTAAATTAACCTTGTGTTTGCCATTTCTGTTCAGAATGAATGGAGTGACCTTCTTCACAGAAATAACAGGGAATCCCAGTTAAAGGATTAGGGTGACGAGGATACACAGAAATAAATAACCTTTCAGTTCATGTAGAAGTCCATTCACAGCTGAGACTAACAGCTCATCAGAACACTTGGGCAGCAGTGTTATGTTTCCACAAACAAAGCAAGCGATACCAATCCTTCAAATGCTTTTTTGCCAAGGCCTCAGTTGCACTACACTGATGAAGGTAGAATGCATTAACACTTAGTATAACCTAAGTAAGAATCAATATTTTAAATATACATATGAAATCTAATTTTTTTCTGATCAAAATATTTTAGGCTATTTATGAAATATGACATACATTTCATCATTATTTCACAATAAAAGATATGTTATTTCCCTTTTAACCCCTCAGAACTCTAATTTCTGTTGTGCTCCCCAACAAATTTAATTGTTTAGATGACAGTATGGCTACTACCAAGTACTACCAAGAAAAGATCAGAAAAAACTAAAACTCTTAATACCACATTTAATGTAATTTGTTGAATATGCATGGTTTATTACCAAAGTTTGTATTTCCAGCCTAAAGAAAACCACTCACCCTTCCCAATTTATGATCACCTCATGGACCAAGGATCTCCAAAGTAATGATCACTTTATATCATTACTTATTTGAAATAAAACATTTTAGATTACTGATTTTCTTGAGTAAAAGATTCTCCTTTGTGGCAAATAGCAGACCATCTATATATTGTCCTTTTTGTACAGGCTTATACTGAAAATCTTGTTCCCTGGCATTGTGTTAGCAAAGAAAAATGAAAAAAAAAAAAACAACCTCAAACAGTGTTGTTCTCTTTTTTTTTCCTCTCCTTATTTTCTCCTAGGATGGAGGTTGTTATGGAGATCTATTTTGTAAAGCATTGAAAACATACAATATGCTTTGCTTTGGAATTTATCGATTAAGGGATGCACATCTAAGTACTCCCAGCCAATGCACTAAACGGTAAGTCCAATCTTTCAGAACATCTCTGCTTCACTGTGCTTCAGTCTTCAAGTGAGGAAGATTCCAGTGCCTGTAGTAAATCTAAAAAGGGCTTTCTCTATTTTTTACATAACATTGCCACAAAAGCTAACTCTTTGAGTACTTAATGATGACTCTTCTGCTGAGTTTAAGAGCTCAGTTTAAGCTTAAACCAGCTTTAGGCTGGCTATCATAGCATATGTTTTCAGCTAATTTTGACAAAAAATTTTTAAAGCAATTTTTTTTGCTTGCATAGAATTAAAAGATTTCAGTTTGCTTATATAATCAGCTGTAAGTTACTGTATAATAGATTAGATTCTAGTAACTGACTTTCTTTTTTCCTGAATGCTCAAAAAATACTCCTATGGGTTTCCCCTTGGGACTATCTACATCTAATCATAATTTCTTCCAGTAAATGGAAACCCTTCTCTGGCTAGGCTGCATTTTTACTTTGGTAGCACCAAGGCTGATCTTGGTGCTTTTAATAGAGCAGACACATTTACATCTTTCAAACTGGCTGCTATTTAGCAGCTTACTTGAAGGGTATCTTAATTAAGTGCCCCCTAGAAATACATACGCAGACCCATACTGGAACTATCACTAATCTACCATCTGTTGCTGTTTAATTCTCTACAGAAAGCATAATTGTTGAGTGAACATGGCAATAAACAACACTGCAGCCTACCAGATCAGTTTCTTCTGTAAGGATTTAGACAAATTGGGTTTAAAAAATTATTTTCAGGTTAGCTTTACACTCTACTTGCTATATTTGGGATTATTTATTGGATTAATAAGTGACTTCTGTCCCTGAGGCAGCTAAGCAGATTTCTTATCAGCACTGAATTAATTTGAAGAGAAGTTGTGAGTTTTGTGATCAATTTTTGCTCATTTTTTGCTGGGACAGAAAATGCCCATTGGCTTGCTCAAGTATGCTTTTCACAAGCATGAAAAAATTTAGCAGCAGGGTCTATTAGCCCTTCTTACCCTCAAAGGGTGTTAGCTGGAGGTGGGGATTCTCAAAATAGATGGTTTTTATTTCAGACTTGGCAATACTTAATGCTGGATTCTTGGATGTGTAGTTTTCTCTTTATAAGTGCTTTTTGAGGTCATGAATGTACATGTTGAATCAATGAACAACATTAAGCTTACCGCAAATTTTCTGATATATTTTACTTAATTTGTTTTATGTACAATCACAATCCAAACGAGTAATTATATCCCTCGCTCTACTGTGTTTATTTATTAAATATCTAGTAAATATGTATTTAAATATAACTGCATCCCTGCCTTTCAGACATTCTTTAAATACCATTGCTGGTGGATATGGTACTGGGGTTTGCCAATATGTAAATCCGTTTGCTATAGTCATTGCATTATGGCGCGACTAGTGAAAGGAGAGTGATTTGTATGGTGTCTTCTTTGACAAATCGTGACATGATTCGCTTGAAGAAAGATCCTACTCGGACAGTGTGTCTGTGCAACAGAAAACATACAAAAAGAGATATTTGACATAAGAAGGTCCTAAACAATAATGAGTATTGTGTGAACTAAACTTAGGTACACACTGAAGGAAACAGAAATGCAAAAATCTGGGTAAATGTTCATGAGATAGCTCTAGAATATTTTTTTTTTTTTTGTACAAATCTAAACGTGCTTTCTCTTTTTTCTCTTTCTTTCTTTCTTTTTCCTTTTGTTTTCTCTTCTTTTCTTTACAGTTATGTTATCACAAACCCGCCATATGAATTTGAGCTTGTGCCGACAGACTTGATCTTCTGTTTGATGCAATTTGACCACAATGCTGGCCAGTCTCGGGCCAGTCTTTCTCATTCCTCCCATTCCTCCTATTCTTCCAGCAAGAAAAGCTCATCAGTTCACTCCATCCCATCAACAGCAAACCGACCGAATCGCACCAAGACCAGGGATTCACGGGAAAAACAGAAGTATGTGCAGGAAGATAGACTTTGATACATGTACCTGCTCCCACTGTGTGTGAAACCTGCATTCACCATCCATTTTCCCCAGTTAATGTTTCCAACAGTAATGTTTCCCCATTTTCCCATGGAGTTCTCCCCTTTTTGTACACATATTTTGCATATGTATGACAGTGTGCATGTGATTGTCATTTTTATTTCACCACCATAAAACCCTTAAGCACAACAGCAACAAAGCAGACGGACCAAAAGTTATTTATGATACTAGGGGAGAAAAAAATTTCTAAACCCATAGGCACACTGAAAACATAAATAACTCACTGCAGTTATTCTACATATGAGAAAATAGAGTGTATTTAACATGAACACTTGCTCTTGATGTCAGAGTCACACAAAGAAAGTAATTTAGTGCAGAAGTGTTGATGTATGTTTCAGTAGGTTTTTTTTATATTCATTTTTACAGGAGTTGCTAAATTTATTAGAAGCTTATAAAACTAACCCATTGGGAAAAGAAAAATCCCTACTGATTTTTCAGTCTTAAAACTTATATTGTATAGGGCTTGCACTCGTATAGATAATTGCTATGCACCTGCTTTATACCAAAGCAACATCAGGGACTTTCCTGCTTATTTAAGGAATTTCTCTAAAATAGTAGCCTTTTGGAGAGAGTGTCTTTTACTTTAAACACTGAAATTGTCTGGGCATGGAATTGTAAAACTCCACTGGTTTAATTTAAGTTTTGAAAGAATCTAATTGCATATTAAATTATTATTCTATTTATACTGCCACATGAATAGCTATATTTTCTTTCACTTTTGACATTTGGGATAAAAAGCCATATGTATCATAAATATTGGATGTAAGTCATTAAAAACTGCCTTCCTGGGGCTTTCACGTCTTTAAAAGGTGAATTAGTCAGCTTATGTACAGAATAAATAATGTTCAGAAAAGAGCAAGCATTTTTCTATGCTTAAGTATCAGATCTCAAGTGACTTTGTTCCTTTCCCCAGATGGTAGTTTAACTTTTACAAGATAGAGTATTGGAATAAATCTTCCAATAAGAGTCCTAATATGTGAAGAACCTCCAGAAATCCTGCTCCGTGTTCTAGCTGGTTCTTTTCAACAGGTGCATGCTAGGACGGAGGAAGACAGGGGAAGATGACTGAGTGCCTTTAAGGTCTTTCCCATTTGGGAAGAAAAATTGCTGTGCCCTAGAGAGCTAATGAGCAAAGCAAACAGGCTGGGATGGAAATGTTCGCTGTGCTGAGGCATCATGTTCTAGACACTTGCTAGAATTTGGTTCTTGCAAATTGTCAGCAGTGACACACCTAGACAAGCAAAAATTGTGGCATGGAATTAAATAAAGTAGTGAACAGGAAGCTATTGTAGATAATCATAGAAATGATACTGCAAGCTTACTTTTTGAATTTCAAATGCCAGCCTTCTGAAATATAGAACTACATCTAGCTGGTATGAAGAGTTTCCCAGGGTAGGGAGGCCAGAAACACATGCCACCTTCCCTGGCTACCCAGCAAGAAAGCATGCAGGACAGGGTATAAATACTGGGATGTGGGAATGATTAGCATTTTAACTGCCAACCCAGACAAGGTGCTTTTATGGTTAGTGTCGTTTTCTACCCTTTCCTTCCCAAGCATGATAATTCTGAAGATTTGCTTGCTGTGTGAATTGACAATGAAGCCAAGCACTTTTACTGACAAAACCTGGAACCATACTAAGTGGGCTGCAGAGAGTACCACTGTGCAGTGTTAAGCATAGTGGTTGGAATGCAGTACATATGTGTATGTGCATCCAAATGCAGCTGTATGTCCTACCAACGAACTACATTGCAAATTATGGATGCTCCCCCCCAAAAGAGTCTATTACAGTTGCTCTTCACCCTAAAGACAAATTCATGTGTTTCTTTTCTCAAAGTTATCATGTTTTGAGCTAAGAATATTTATTGCTACAAGGATGTGCCAGTTAAAGTGCTCAACAGGAAATATGACAGTTGAAAAGCATTGTAAAACTTACATAGCTTACTTCTTTTTCTAAAGTGCAACAAGGATGAATAGAATGGGCCAAGGTATGACAATTAATGGTTCTGCATGACGTAGCAACTGCTGTGGGTTTCCTTCTATAACTATGTCCTTGTGAAAACTTGTGAAATTAAAAAAAAAAAAATATAGTTACAAACTATTCAGTTATTGGTTGGTTTGTTTGTTTGTTTGTTTTGTTGGTTTTCTTTTGCTCTTTTTTTCCCTCCAAACCAGATGTAAAACTGGCTGCTGCTGCTGCTGCTGCTGTTGCTCAACCCTGTTTTATTTTTTTATCCTCTCATCTGCTTGCCTTTCTAATTGCACGTGTCCTTTTGTGAACACCCAGGTTCCTGCTCAATGAAGATGCCTACCTTGGTACAGACATTACTTTTATTTCACATTCCTCATTCCAATTCCTTTCCTCCCTTCCCTCTTTACTCCCCTGTACCTCGTGTATGTTCATGAGCATCTTTTTATGTTGGCAATATTGACTGAAGATAGTCAAAGAGCAGTTATGCATTTTGGAAGAATGTTAATGGCTTTGACACCAAAATGCTTTTCCATTAATGTTTTATCTGCTTTCCATTTAGCAGAAGGAGGAAGGGTGTGAATATGAAGCCACTTGTCACACACTATGTAATGATTTTATCCAAATAAATAGCATTTCTATAACTGTGCAGCTCAAACAGAAAATAATATAAATAGTGTACATTAGAGAAGCAACTTGTCTACTTGGTAAGCAACAGAAGGGGATTATCTAATATGGATGCAAACCTTTATTCTTAAAATCATATTAAATTCTGATTCTTCTGTTTTCTGCCCTAAAGTCGTAATTGTTACAATGTGCAATAACTTTAGTTATGCAGTGTGCAATTTCACTTTTAGTTATACAATGTGCAATTTCACTGCTAATTACATCAAATTCATAAAGTAGTTTATTACTGTGATGAAGATTTCCTGATATGGATATATTAATGAAATTGGACATTACAAGTAGAAGAATCAAATATGTTATTGTATTGTTATTTTCTTTTAGTATTGAAAAGTCACGGGAAATCTCCATTTTGTTCAGAAACCTATCCCAAGTCAAAACATTCCTAGTAACTTCCCTCGTTAGTTTTTGAAAGTGTAAAAGCAACATCAAGAGATAATATTTTGGAGCTTTGAAAGAAGATGCTGCTACTTGCAGTAGTCCCAGTATGGTTTTGACAATGGAAACTAGGTTCTTAGTAACTTTTTGATCTGAGTGTTGAAATAAAACTCTGTCCAGAAAGACTTACTTAAGGTTCTTGGCATGGGTTGCCACTGACCTAAACTGGCAGAATCGGGCATTTTCCAGTGAAATTTCTATTACTAAAAATAAGAATTTTGCTATTCTAAAAGAAATAATAAAAAAAAAGAATCACCAAGAGTAAGCCAAAAATAGCATATTTGTCCCCAAAATTGAGTTGTTTTGGAGCAAAATAAAGACCTTCACAGAAAGTTGGGATACGTTCTTCTCTCTTTCCCTGCAAATTACTGCCTGCTACACGTAAAATACACATCTAGCAACAAAGAATTGCTGAGCGGGTGGTGGAGAAACTTCCATTATTTTTTTCTCATTCAGAAAACAAGAAGTTGCATAGGAGAATTTTCAGCTTAGCTGTAAACAAGCTACCTATGTGGAGAGGGGAAGGCACACAAATATATACAGACTCATTTGAAAGTGCAAGTATTGCAAAAGAAAAAAATGCATACTTAAAATAATTGTAAGGTAAACAGGGATTATGGTGAGAATCAGATTTAGTAAAATCCTTATGACATGTTTAGCCAGTACTTTTTTCACCTCTGCTTGGAAGAGAGGGTATTAAAATGTGATTACTTGGTCCAGAATTGTGACAGAAATTTTAAAGCACCAAAACAATACATGTGTTAGAAAGAATTCCTAGAGTCTTATGCAACTTGAAGAAGTCTGTATTTTGATCATTTTAATTTATTTATATCTTTTTATGCTGCAGGGAACAGTCTTATACAGGATGCTAATTATGTAAGTGTAATAAGAGCTTGAAGCTTTTAGCACCTTCATGGCCATACTGGGATTCTGATAGTTTATTTCAAACACAGGTGTTTGAGAGAAAAGTAAATTTTCTGCTTTCTGATACATTAAGTTACTTAGCTGTTCCAGCACCTTTCTGATGATGCTGTCAAAACCACACCCACCAGATACTATGTCTATTCTCACTATAATGTAGAAACTTATCTGGTAAGGATCCCTATGCATGTATGCCAGAAGGGAGAGAGACTGAACATGACAGAGAAAAAAAAAATGTTGGTGAATATAACAGTATTTAAAGACTTGAAAAAGGGTTTTCGGAACTGATTTAAAGGAAAGAGCAGGTCATTTTTTAAGATATGTAAAAGTCCATGCAAAGACTTTGGAAGACATGTCAAAGTCAGACTGCAGGCATAAGAAAAAAGACTGAGAAGTCTGTAAGGGATTCAAGAAGGACATTTAGTAAATGGCAGGAGAAAATCTTAGTGACCAAGAGTAAAGATGAGGAGTGTCAAGCTCACATTTCAAAGGTAAGTGTAGAGGTCAATGATCTTTCTCAGGAGATTCATCATAATGTGGTCAAAGACAATTTTAACAGCAGAAAAGGAACAGGAAAGGTATAAAGCTGGATCCAAGCATTTGATGCTGGAGATGCTGATGCCTGGATCAAGATTTCAGCACTGTTAAAAAAAAAAAAAATCCACAAAACAAAACAAAACAAAAAAAAAAAAATCCAAAACTCAACCAACAAAAGAAAATTGAATCTACCAGTTTCTACATTTATTATTTGTCTGTATTACTCACCAGGTAAAGGCATAAAGAGACCTAATGGTGTCTTTTTAAAGATCAGCTCCCTAGACATGAGTTTCATTTTAAACTTAATTGCCTTGTTTTGAAAATTACAGGGAAAACAGGGAAGATGGAAGTGCTTTTACACCGACTGCTGAGAAACACAGGGCAGTTCTGATCCTTAACGCTCACAGAGCTCTCCCTTTTTTGTTATGAGATTGAATTAACTTGTAGCAAATTCTGTTTGTTAGGAAAGTTTGTGCACCATATGTTAAAAGAAAAAAGGCAGAGGTAAAAGTTCACAGTGCTTAATTTGCCTCAAAATCATTTTAAACACAAACCTTTAGAAAACTGTTAGTTTGAAATTGTTTATGTGATCTTGCAAGGCTTTTAAAACATGATAACCATCACACTTTACACCTCTCTGAAAGGTTAGTATAATCGTAGATCACATAAAATTGGTTTCCTCAAATGCATAGTGGTTCATGTGTCACACTTGAACTAAATGGCTTTTTAAATGGAGCTGAAATTATTTTGATGTGTACACATTCCCAGATTATTTTTTTTCCCTACAACCTTTCTTAAACCAGCCCCCATCAGGAACCATTCCCTTAAAGTCTCATTAATAATTCAGATGTTCTGATTACTTTAAAAGATCTATGGAACTGAGGCCCTGCTTTTTTTTTTCTTTTTTTTTTTTTTTTTTAACCGCTTGACAAAAAGATAAATGAATGTAGAAAGAAGCAGTAGGAGTCTGGCAAGCTGTAGATCATCTCTGAACAGATTGTAACTTTATCATTCTGTCAGGAAGAATAATTTAAAGCACTTAATCAGTTAGCTTCAGTGTGCAGGATGTAACATTATGAATTCCTATCATCCAATCTGTTCAAATCAAAGGGAACTTAATTATAATAGGTAAAGGAGAAGGGGGGGGGGGGGAGACAGGAGGCTGAGTATTGTTCAGACCCAGACAACTTTAAGGGAGCAGGGAAATATTTACCCTGATCATAAATGAGTGGGATGTTTTAAAACGAAGTAAAATACATTTTAGAAAATGACAAGAAAAATAATGCAGTGGTTTTGTTTTATTTCAATAATAACTCATTAATTAATACAATTCATTTTTTTCCATTGATTTTTTTTAAAAAGCATAAGCACAGGTAAGAAATATATATTGAAAAAATATAAAAGATCTATTAAACACCCACGAGTTTCGTATTTGTTGTTGAGAAATGAGGGTGTTACGCGTAGATGCTTAAAATCCATATCAGGTATAAGTAAGTTGTTACATTTCATATGCACAAAATTACTGAGAAGTTAAGGAATCCTGGAAATCAATACACTTGTTTAGAGACCCTAACTTTGAAGCTAGTTGCTTATTTTTGTGCATTTATGCCAAGCTTTTTGTCTTTTATTCTTCCTAGCCTTCCAGTTTTTATTCTTGGCTTCATCTCCTCAGCTTTTGTGTTTGATCCTTGGGTTTCCAAGGTAGATTTTGCTTTGCTAAGTTTTACTCATTTATTTAAAAGGAGCACTCCTTCTGCTCCTGCCAAATTCTAGCTCAGATACAGCAGCATTTCAGGGGTCAGCAAAAACATCAGGTTTTATTATGTATGTGAGACACTGAAGCTTATAAAGCATTTAGGATTCCCCATTGGGTAGTGCAGTAGTAGTAATGTATACATGTAAGTGGTGCATGCACAAGTAGTAGTACATACATGTAAGAGCAGCAGCTCTGGCGTGATAAGCCTTGCATATGATAATGAAAATGCATCAGCTGTAGAATCCCACCTGCAAGGCCAATTCTGCCCACTTACTCTGGAATATAGGGAAGAACAGTGAGAATGGAGACCCCTGTTCACAAACGCTTGTCAAAGCACAAGTACATAATGGCCATAAGCCGCCCTGAGAGCAGGACTTTCTAACTCTTTGAACAGCACTATCTTGTGAAGTTTCACAACTGTAATTAAGAAATGACAGCAGTAATTGCTCATTAAAGGGTTAAAGAAAATTATTTTAGTTCTTTTTTTCTTTTGTAAATTTTATGAAGATTTGTCCACATCCACATATGAACACAGTATAGTGGTCACAATGATAAGCAGCTAGGAAATGGCTGCAGTGCTGCAGCCTCTCAGGATCCTCATGCATTCCCACTTTGTTTCCCAGCACATCTTCAATCGGTCCCATAAAATTCTTCCTATGTTCATGAAAAAAGACTGCCCAAAGATATGAAAGGAACAGCTTCCTCTCCAATCTTCCTTTAAGACCTTACTTCCTCTGCCTTGCTATCACATATTGTAACCAACCCATTCAGCATTACTCTTGAGCCCCTCAACTATAGCATCAGGTGTGTTCCATACCATTTCCCAAACAGGAGATTCCAGCACTGCCCAAGCAGAGAGATTGCTAAATTTCAATATAATGGCCATCCCATGCAGAAAGGCTACCATTGGGCAGCATGAATGCAAACCCTATTTATTCTAGGACCATGTTTCACGGAGATTCTTTACATTCTTCTGAATGATTTCTGAGCCAAGGTAGTGACCAACCCAAGACTGAAATGGTTCAGAGTAGCCTCTGACTCTTCAGGCGTTCCTCTGTATATGGACCCACATGCTTTTTTCTGCATTCCCCTTATCCCATCTGCTCTCCCTGGCTTCTTAGTTTAGCCCTTTATTTGTATCATTTTTTCAATAAATGAATCAGAAATGCACATCTGAGCATAAAAACCAAAAGCTCTCTTCATTCAGCAAACAAACTATCATATTGAAGTTTTCTTTAGCTTCTACTATTAAATCTGAAAACGTGTCATCATTTCATAAAAAGCATTTTCAGAGGTATTAATCTAATGCACTGTACTGCTAGTAATTAGTCACAGTCACCTTCTATTGATTGCCTTTTCTCTGTAAACTTTACTGACTGCTCCCCCTCTTTTTTTTTTCAAATGTTGATGTATTTATGTGCGTCACTAACTAAAACTCTCATTTTCCCTCCTTATTCTGTCTCTACCCATTTTGCTCCTTAGCAGAAAAGAAATGGTTTACAGATGAGCCGGATAATGCCTATCCCAGAAACATTCAAATCAAGCCCATGAGCACTCACATGGCCAATCAGATCAATCAATATAAATCAACAAGCAGCTTGATACCACCAATCAGAGAAGTTGAAGATGAATGTTGACTCCTACGAGGACAGAACTATTTTTTTAAACCCTGACAAACTTCATGAATGGTGATGTGACATTTATTCCTCTTACATGCTGAACAACTGATGGAGAAGTTAAGAAGGGCAAGCTTAATGGGAAAATAAAAAGTAGACAGATGATTGTTTGTCTGCCTTTAATATTGCTTCCACGTATTTTGGAAACTATTTCATTTATAAATGAACATAATCAAAACCAGTCATGTATAGCCTCTAGCATTTTAAATTATTTTTATTTATTAGAAAAAATATATTTTTCTTTTTTTTTTTTTCATCGTCAGTATGTTCCCTTATAAAAACCTGCATATGTGGCCAGACTCCTAAGAATTTAAAAGAAAACAAACCTTGGTCTTTGGCTTAAGGAGAATGATGGTCACAGTTATAAGGACATGTAATTAAGGGAGACAAATGATATATTTACAAGAAGAAAAAAAGGTCCAAGTTGTATTTTAGTAAATCAAAAAAAAAAAAAAAAAAAAAGAAGAAAAAAACAGTTCACCAAATTGTTTCTTTACTGGAGGATGTGTATTTTGTTCAGCATTGACACCAGCTCTTAATAAACTGAACTTATTTATTTTCAAAGTTGAAAGTCATATTTTTGTACATGCAACATTCTGAAATATTCTTTGTTTTATTATCATGTACAGCTCATCTTAATTGCCAGTTATGTTAAGGTTCAATAATCCCACACAGACACACTGTATCCTGCTCCCACACTATGTGCCCACATACAGAGACAGAAGACCAGCATCCTAAGTAACTTCCTGCAATACTAGCTTAGCGAACATTGTACTCTAAACTGAGTGCCATGTGGATCACATGTTCATAGGCAGCACTTTCTATAAATGGCAAATCTGGCAATTCCACTTCACTTCACTGGAAATTAGCCATCAGCAATTGCTAATTTCCAGAAGTCAGGCTTAGCAATTCCTCTTCTTTTGCCACGTTATTACAGTGCTTTAAACCAGAGTGCATAAATAGCACATGAAATCATAAGTTATAAACCTTCACATCTACTATCTTTTGCTGCTTCCTGCAGAAGTGCACCTGGCCTTGCACCAATTTTATTGATTTAATTGGTTCAAATTCTTCCTGATATATATAAATGTTTAGCTCCAAATCTTTGCACTTTGGTAATAGCTCACACCTTGGTAAAAGGCACACTGAATCTCCTTCTGGTTAGTTCAGCTGAAGATTAAAAATTGGTTTAGCCTCAGCTCTCTAATCTCACAACATGCTATTCTCAGTTAATTCCTGAACAAAGTAACTTCTTATTTTAGAAGTTGGTTTTTTTGAGTTTCTTGTTTTTTGTTTTTCTTTTCATTTTTTTCCTTTGCTGGGAAATCACACATAAGGTACAGTAATAACCAAATAAACAATAAATAATAAAATAAAGTTAATGAATGTATTTATTATGATAACCTACAAAAGGCCTTTAATGGATGCCTTTTGTGTCAGCAGTTTCACAAAGTTGCCAACAAGCTTTATAGCCATCAGACAAAAATATGATGTTTCATATCTGTGCTGCAGTATTTATCTACCCGAGCATTTAGTAACTCTCACTGTCTCAAATCAGCAACATCTAACACATCTGTGTGACCAAAAAAAAGAACCAAAACCAACACAAAAAAAAAAAGGCTGTGCTAATAAGGATTAAACCAAAACCACAATCATCAGGAAAGACAGATTTTCATTGTGCAAGTTAACCTTAGGCTTTGTAATCTTGCAGAATTTTTAAACACCACAATAAAACACATTATCATTAGAGAAATATCAGTGAATCAAACAAATACAAAGCAGATCAATTTATTGTGAAAACAATGATGTCCACTATATAATCCAACATTTAGGCTAAACTATCTCAGCTTTAATGTTTGCCACTGGCTGCAGTACAGACATAACCATACTAACACCTAATAGACTTCTTATTCTGGAGTGACTTCTTGGACTGTGACTACTTTGTTGTTACATTTTGTAGAATAGCTATTTAAAGACAATACAAGAATTGTTAATACAGTAGCTGTAAAATTGGATTGTTTAAAATATTTCACTCTCCTACAAAGTAATAAAATTAAGCAGGTTTTGATTATTATTTAGACCATGTTTAATCCATTTCACAGTCCTCAAAACAGAAGATTATTCTGGTCAGTTCTTCCGATCTATGCTGTTTCAGCTAGTGACACATTATAATCTACATCCAGATTCTGTGTTGGGTCATGTTAAGCCTTTATTTTGAAGTCAGTGCTCCTTTTTCATTTATGAACTGCATTCACCTTATAACCAGAGTGAAAAAAGCTGGTCCTGAGTACAGGAGAATGTTTGAACTTCTTTGTATTTAAATTAATCAAGCACATGTGATTTTTTTTTTCTTAGAAGACTAGTCTTTTACTGTAGGAACATAAAACATTATATCTTATACTTTATCAGATATGGTGCCATTTCTGAATGTCCTTCTTTCAGAAAGGAGCATTCACTAGATAAAACATATTAATGAAGCAAATACAACACCCCTACTTAGCTAAGGTTTGTGTGTGCCTCTGTCCAATTTAACTGTCACACTTAAAAATATCATATTGCCAACTCTATTTAAATAAAGGACAAGATCTGAATTCACTCATGCTTTCTCTCAGCATAAATGGTTCTGTATGTGATAATAGAAAGGCAGAACACCTGTAGAAAGCATGCAAGGCAGAGACAAACTGGCATAGTTTGCATTTCCCATTTCTAGAAAAGCTAAGAGCAATCAATAATCTTTTTTCACTCCTCTTTCTGATGATCAAAGACACAGGATTAACTTCTGACAATTAGATGGAGGATCATGGAGAAAACCTATCAGAGATCTTTGATGTTTAGCCATTAAAGACTAAAATAGGGCCAGCATCAGTATTTCGATTTTGGATGTATGAAGTTAAACCAGGGCAAGTAGCTGGGAAAGTGACCTATGCAACAGCTGGTAGATAATGTGACAACTGATGTAGAATAAGGTTTTGATATTTATTGATAATTCTTATTCCTTTCTCAAAAAACAACTGTGGGAGAGAGATTTCAGCTATTTCATTAATTGTATACAAAATTATTACAGGCTAAGCAGTTATTTTTTATTAGCAATTCATGCATTGGATGAAATGTGTATCTATTTGCATATGTGCATGTCTACACATACACACACATATGTGTAGATATAAACATGCTTATATAAGTGTGTGTGGGGTGTATATATTTGATACAGAGTCATCACAAGAAAATGGTCATTATTTGTACTGGGATGGGGGGTGGGTGAAGAAACACTCAAAATAAAAGGTGTGACTTACAGGGGAGGAACTGTACCTTCTGTTTCCTCTTGACTTGGCCAAAAAGCAGCTGTTCCTGTTAGCTACATTAGCATTGCACTGAGAGTACTCTACAGAACTCTTTCTCACTGCTGAAGCAGGTGTGTGCTCCTGGCCCCCTTCTCACACCCCTGAACCTGCTGCCACATTGCCAGGAAGCCTGCTGTCTCTCTGTCTCATGGCTATATTTTAATTTGTTTCCTGAAGCCCATGAGCACAAAGATGAAAGGATAAAATGTTCCTCCAGTGGGATGTTGTTTGCTTGGCAAGTACCCAATACAGCAAAAGTTAAGGTGTAAAGAAAATAAGATATTCAGAGTCTAAATGCAATTTTTGAGGCCTCAATGCTACTGCCTTATTGGGGCTCCTAAGATGTTACATATATAATGCATTTATTTACCAAGGTAAAAAAAAAGAGAGATGCAAACATTTCCTTGTGCTTTGAAAACACTTTCTAAAACTGCCACCTCCATTTTAAACAGCACCTCTTCTTTTAAATCAGCAGGAAGCACATGTGTTGGGAAGTACAGCTCCCTTAATCAAGTGCCCAATAAATTATACAGTGTTATAGATTCATGGACAAAATTGCTGTTCTACCTGTAACTCAAAGGAACCTTGTAAGAACTACTTGCCCAAAAGCCAGGCACATATGTAGGGACAGAGAAAGCAGAGGGGGTGAGAGCGACATGACACAGACAGGTCCTCAAGCAAATGTAAGCACGTAGCTGTTTCTAGTTCATCTTTGGTGGGAAAGTCAGTGATGCCTAACCAGGGTGAAGGCCATGAGATTCAGGATAATTAGGATCCCGGGTAGCCATATTAAGCTGCACAGATGTCTTGAGAAAGCTGATGAGTCTTCAGCATCTTACAGGCTGTACAAGAAGCCAGGTTTAGCCATCCTAAAGATATTTTGTTCTCCTACTTTTGAGTTCTGTAGAAAAAGACCACTCAATGACCCAGGTTTGAAAAAATTGGACTCAGACAAATGTGGAAAGGGGGAAAAATAGTTTGCATATAATGTCCAAGAGACAGCACAGAAATTCTGTCTATAGCTTTTTATTATAGGTTGTTGGGTGGTGGTGGGCAAAGTTGTTGATTTTGTTGGAAGTTTTGCCAGTGTAAAGAAGATATGTATTTCTTGACCTCTTAGAGTAGAAGGAGGAAGTGTAGTAGTGTGTTCTCATTCACAGAGGACTGGTTCTGTTGGGATTTCTGTGTGTGTCAAGTGCATCTAACACCTACTGCAATAACTGGATGCATAAACTCATGTATGACAATAAAAGCAATAATTTACAAATGGGCAATTATGTATCTTTCCACTGCCTGGTCACTCACTGGTGAATCCATAAACATGTTAGCAACTGCCCTGTTCTAGCTGATTCACATGGGCTCAAAATTAAACACAGAGTAGGAGCTTAAATGGCTTTATCAAGAATCAGATTTGTAAAGACTTCTAGATCATAATAAGTTTGAAAGGAACACATATTGAGGTCAAGGTGTTTGTGAGTGCTTGGTATTTTGTTTGTGAATGTCTTTGGCACTAAAATAAGTGCGTGTCTCACTTTTCATTTCTAGTTTTAAATGTGCTTAAACAAAATACCCAAGTGTGTGAAAGGTGATGAACAGGGCAAAGTAATAATAGAAATCCTTTCCCTGTGTTACAGTGGATTGGCCTGGGAATATCTGTCCAAAAGTCAATGGCAGATTCACAGAAAAATTCAGAAGAAAGTTCTTTGAATTCTTTCATTTTCCTTTCCCTGCCATCTGAACCACCAATATCCCCAAAATATGAAGAAGCACCTTTTGAATTCTAATTATTTTAATCTATTTTTTTAATTCTAAAGGTGCTTGAGAAGTCCTAGTTTTAGGGGATATAGTTATTGTGGCTTGGTTTGGGTTTTTTTGTTTGGTTGTTTTTTTTTTCTTTTAATTTGTTGTATATACAGAGTTTTCTCAATATTCAGTTAGAAAGCATAATATTCATAGTACTTTTGCATTAAGCAATACTAGTAGGTGTGGGTTCCGAAAAAAATCAAAAGAATGGAGCAGCTGTTCAGCTGTGGCCACTACCAAGGATGGTATGTAGGCTTATAGCACTGACAATTCTGCCCCAGCATTTATCAAAGCTATATTTATATAAGTGATATATTTATTTTGCACAGATATTCAGTGAAAGAGAACATGCAGCCACTTTGAAACTCTATAGTCTATAATGTGCAGTAGTCTCTATAACCAAGTGAATTTCACTAAAGTTAATAGATAGGACTGCTGGTCTAATGTATCTGTTTTATATAGCAGTGTACAACTCTTAACTGTCAAAATGAGAAAGGGTAAAGGGAAAGAAGAAAATATAAAATACATTTTTATCACTTTGGGTCTAATTTAGAATGATATCTAACTTAAGAAGCTAAACTTGATAATGCTGCATCTAATTAGAACCTTAGTGAGGTTGAGAGAAAGCTTTTTACTGCTTCAGTCAATGCACTTTACTGGCGATCTTTGTAACTTAAGAAAAAATATTAAACACAACATATAGGCATTTTAATACATGTAATACAAAACAGATATTTCAGAAACCAAAAATCTGGCATATGAGCACTTTGTTGACTGGACAATAACTAACAGAAACCACATAAAAATGTCAGCAGGAGTTATCTTAAATTTTCCTTAAGTAGCAATTAAAAAATTCTGCTTCTGCCATAGCTTGGGACACACATGCTTAGCCAATGTAAATAGTCTAACCTCTGTCCAAAAAAAGAAAATTAATATAAATTTAACTTTTGCACTTCTGTAGAGATCAAGCCTGATAGGTTGGATTTTTTTTTCTTCCTACAGGGAAAAAAAAACTACACACACAAAAATACGTATATACACATATATTTTGATGCCTACATGTGTCTATTTAGTTATAATTTTGGAGTGGCAATGGGGTGGGTACACTGAGAACCAGCTATCCGTCTTAACCTATAAGTTCATCAAGAAAAAGGAGTATGACTTCATCATTTTACTTTTACTATTATGGGTTGGTGAGAGAGAATAAATGCTGGTGCTCAGAAATGATCTACCTGACTTTGTCATATGTACTATCCAGTGATAAATATATTGTCCTGTAAAAAGGGTTTGTACATAACTTGTACATGGTTTCATTTTGTATTTTTCTCAGATTAAAATTTATGTATTTGTGTTCTAAAAGAAGGAGAGATTGCTGTGTTTTCTTTTTTTCCTTTGTGACAGACTGTGTCCCATAAAGTTATGCAACAGGTATCACCAAGTCATGAATAATACTTTACACAAAACCAATGTTATTAATACTTTGAATTAAGACTAACCCAGCTGCCTTTCTCTCTTGATCACTCTCCAGAATCAACTCCTTCCTATTAACAATTAATATCAGCTGCTCCGGAGGATGCTGTGAGGGCTGTAAGTGAACAATTCTGTAGTAACAACAGATGTTACCTTAACACCAGTTATGTAGTCAAATATAATTATGATCTGGTATAACTAAATGCTTTACAGAGTTGAATAGAGCATCTCATGGCACTTTTAGCTTTGACAGTTCACATTATAATGGACTGATAATTTTACTAAGAAGTTCAAAGGTTTTCTAATATCTCATGATGAGTACATTTGAATGTTATTTGCAAAATTTGGGCTATGCTGCTCCTCTTCAATGCATGAACTAGGTATAATCCTACATGCAAAAGTATATTTTAAGTTTAAATAAAACTCAGTCTCCTTTTGGAGTCTGTAAGATTGCATACATGTGGCTAGCATTCTGCTATGTGAAGCAACCTTGTCATTAATGTTGACATCATTAATCTGTGCAGCAACAACACCACAGTGACTTGTAAACAACCATAGTATGATAAACTTCGCTTGATTCTGATTCATGGAGTGTACAGAACAGCAGAGCACTGCAGGAGACTCAGTTAAGTGCCAAAAAATCCCAAAGGTACATACAGTTAATTGGTTCTAACTCAGAGGTACGAGATGCAAACAACCTGGTATAAAATGGCTATGCTGGTGTTCTCCAAACAAACAAGAGAGTTTCGGGGGGGGGGGGGGGCAGCGGACGGATTGAGTGCCAGGTGGACACAAGTCAATGTACAGCAGTATTTGTACAAGACTATGGAGAACTGTGTAATAAACTGGCTTAGCACCAACGTCAGTGAAGAAAACTGGTCCAGCCCTCATGTCGTAAACCTGTCAAAGCTATACTTAGATACTTTCACTGGGGACAGGAATTTATGTGACAGAAGAGCCAAGACATCTGTCTAGAACAATTCAATGAAAGGACTACTCTATGTTAGTGAATCTGCACAGAGATGGAGACTAGGTCTATTTTAGATGTTACTATTTGACCTCATCCCTTTGTGATATCAAGCACTAACTAGTAGGCTTGAGTTCTAATTACTGAAGGAGAATGTTAGCAAGGAAATAACAACCATGTAAGTCACCATGACCAGGTACCCATTTTAAGAAGGGAAGATGATTCTTCATCACAGGTTTAATAAGGTGCCTGCCCCCTGCACAATGATCCATATCACAAAAGAGGTAATCTCCCATTAATATATGTGTGTGCATTTTGACATATAGATTTTTATGTACACATGGCACAGCTTGCTGTCAAAAACACTTAGATCAAACCTGGCTATAGAACAACTAAGATAAGCCATTTTGTTGTGTATCTACAGCCCTGTTACTCCTAGTACAAAGACTAGATTGAGCAACACTCTATGCAGTTCCACCAAAATGATACCGTAGTCAGCAAGCAGTTGCAGTGAATGAACAGGCTGTTCATATATTTTCTGGACTATAAGGCAGTCCTGCTATTCTTTCACAATACTTTAATAAAGTTGCAATTTCCTTTTGCTGTATATGATGATAAAAATAAATTTTGTTCCTTATTTTAATTGCAAATATATGATAGCAAAGTGATTTTATAAGCATAGCTTTGTGCAGTGAAGGAGTGCCATTGAGGGGTAAAGGAACTGTGAAACAAACCTTTGCCTCACAGCCCAAATGCAACGTCAAACATTTGCCACAGTTCTATAGCAAAACAACTCCCCTTTCTCCCCACAAAATGAGTCACTTTCTGGTCCTCCCTCACTTACCACAAACCTACCTGGTTTCCCCCTGGGAAAAGAAAATTGCTGTTTTAAGAAAGACTGTAAATCTTCCCTCACCTCAATGGTAGAGAATGTTCAGGCCTATTTCTAAGTAGTAAGGGAAAGGCAATCAAAGATCTTATTATACGGGTCCTTAAACAATTAACTGATGTTATGCATTATTGCCATCCCAGCTTTCATCTTTGCAAGCTCACAAGTTTCACCAGCAGCATTTAATACTACTCCGTTAATGACACAGGTAGGGATGACAATTTTGTGACATAAAGAACTGCTTTCAAAAAGTTACCAGTATTTTCTATTTTTTTTTTTTTTTTTTTTGCCTTGACTATGGAAGAGCTCCGCTTCCTTCTTAGATCTTACAGTTTAAAGGCAAAACATGGCAATTAAACAGGTGTGGGCAGTGTATGTGCTGGAATTAGTTGATGGCACTAAACCAGAGAGCATCACAGGTGGCCTATATATTACACATTAAGGGAACAATATAAATTGGAAAGCTAAGATTTATGCAGAATCAGTTCACTTTCCCAGTACCTTGAATATAAGCAGAATGGACTGAGACACAGTATTTTAAATAAATGAATAAAAAAATAAGACAAAAAGGCATCTTGAGGTGAAAAATATGTGTATATAGACTCCAGTAGCTAAAATTGAGCTGAGTGTTTTGTAGGGTTGTAGATTTATTTTGTTTTGTTTAGTGGTGGGATTTTTGTTGAGGAAAAGATGATAGTGGGCTGTATCATTGGTATGTGAGACTGTTACAGGAATAGGTATGTGTCAGATGGGTTGGCAGTGCAGATATAAAACCCCTGTTTCTAATCAATATTGTCTTGCATAGCCAAGCTACAGCTATATACTTCATAACTTCTTTGAAAAATTCATAAATCAATTTAATCCTGCAGCCTTCAGCTTTTAAGTATAAAGAACATCATTGAAAAAGTCTTTAAATACAAATATAACAATAACAATATAAAATATATTAGTGGGCATTATAGTAGGTGACAGATAGCCTGCCGCCTGCATTATAGGCCCTAGAGCTACCTATAGCTAACATGGTTCCTATAAGTCATGTAGTTAAGGCTTGTCATGAGGATAATTTGACCACTCTTCCTCTGTAAGACATTATGGGGCTTATAGCACTGATTTTTGCTTTTGTAGCAAAAGCTTTTGGGAGAGGGCACTGGAACCTCTACTTTGTTTCTTTGTAAACATATCTAAAGGGCATTTTGTCATTTAGTCATTCTGAATTTATTTTTTTTTTTTTTACAGACACATATATATATCTATACATATACACATAAAAGAACTACATGTATCTTTCAGCTAAATGTCTGTTTACCACACCTGTACCTTGACTAAACAATTTTCTCCCTTTGGAAAGATAGCTGGTACAGAGGAAGGACTCAGTAAGAGATCCTCACTTTAACAGCACAACTTTCTTGGCTGGGTAACTGAGAGGACCTTAGTGATGACATGCACTATGGCATGCAGCTATCCTGTAACGCAGAAGCAGGCTAGCAGCGTAACTGAGGAGTGTGAAGGACTCAAATATTTTGTGACTGCCATAGTATTTGTCTTCAAGGACTACGGAGACACTTTATGACCCAAAGAGGTTTTAAAAAAAGGGATGAGGAGAAAGATGGAAGTAAAGAAAATTGCAACTGAAATAAAAGACTTTTCATGAGCTCCTGCCACCTTATTCTTTTGAGGATATATATAAGAGCCGTAACATAACTTGCAGTGAAGTAGCTGAATAGCCTCAGAAAGCTTGACATGCTGCTGCCTCAAAAGCTATGCGGCAGGCAGACAAAGAACATGACTGAATCCTGCTACTCATATTCAATGGGACCTCTCTTGTGCTTCAGTGCACAAGAGAAGCTATTCCTAGACAGTATTCTGTCCTAGAATTGTCCTAAGCAAACTGAGATGTGAGGCACTTACCTATACATCTTGCTCAGGGCATAGGCTGGATAGAAGAACAGAGGCTTCGGGCCAAAATCAACAGCATGATTTCCCATCCACAGCCCTTTGCTAGGCCTGCTTGTTACCTGGCTTGCTGTTAGCCAGCTCTCTTGTGTATAAACATCTGCAGAGTCTGCAGAAGGGCTGCATGGCTGAGTCCTGCATCTTCTTATCCTGGATTTGCTACCAGGAAGAATGTATTATGTAATTGTGTCTCAAGGAGATAGATAAATTACAAATGTAAGTAAAATCAAGTGAGAAAATCCCGCAGTGTATAGGAAGAAAGGGATTTGTGTGTTCATGGTGAGCATTTGCTAAAACTATGCAGGTTTTGATCCTGGCTCTTCCCTCCCTCCACATCCTCTTCAAGAATTGTGACTGACAGGCAACTGAAACCTGTTACTATCCCCATCAAGGGACCAAAAGAAGAAAATACAGAAAGTGATAGCTTCATGTCTATCCTCTGTCATGCATCTGTCTCATAGCATTCTTCTAAGGAGAAAACCCATTTCTAAAGCCAGAGCTTATTCTTAAAAACCAACTTTGTTGCCATATGCTGGCCTTTATGAACTCAATTGCTTTGAATTAATGTTCAGACTTTCTTTGTTTTCTGTAATGGTTCAATGCAATCTTTAGTCTTTCGTACAGCGAATTCACTGTGCCTGGCTGTTTCATAAGCTAGTACAAAGACCTAAGCCTTCAAAATAGATATTAAACTTCAGCTGTGAGAGAAAACGGGGAAAGAAGGGAAGGAGCAAATAGCTAAACAATATCCAAACATAATAAAATGGGAAATAACATAGGCAGATTTCATCAGCAAAGATTTGTGCAATCTTGGTTAAGAGAAAACTTCAATTAGGTATCCATGAGGACTTGAAGTATATTCTGTTCCCACAGCTAAGCAAGGTCCTAAGCATGATTTCTGGCTACACATACTTGACTGGCCTCCTTAAAAAATATTCCCATTCCCCTTCTCCTGGGCCCCAGGCCTGAAAACACACATATATTATTATAACATATGTTCAGAACATCCATTATGCAAAAATTTTTCATCTGCCTCTGGGTGTAATTTGCCTGGTTTCACTTTCCCATTTATTTCCAGCAACAAGACACTCGTGTCCAGTAACCAGACACTTTCAGTCTCTAACAGAAAGATCTTACAGTCAGTGGCAGAGTGAGTTCAAAGCATCCCAGTGGAAGTTCTGGAGAATGATGAACACTCTAGATCACTTTTTATTATTATTTTCTGAAGCTTCCACTTTCTTTTCCTGCTTGGAAGAAGAAATTCTTATTTCCAACATCTTTGTCTTAGACTCTCCACAGAGGTTTACAAATCAAACCACAATAAAGACTTGTAAAATAATATTTTGTATATGAAACTTCTGATTCTTGAGAAACTGTAAGCCGTTCACTCATTCAAGTGCTACCGAGCAAATTCTTCTAGTTAGGTATCAGATACAACATAACATACATTTTCTGAAATGCATTTTTCTCAAGGGACAAATAGCTTTGTTGTACATGCTAGTTTTCGTACTTGTATTACTACTTCCTACCACTAGGATACACCTGAAGAATGCAGAGAAGCCATTTACAAAACAGGATCTTTTCCACCTTAGCTGGCATAGGATATGAGTCCTAGAATAAAAGAATGCAAGCTTTATGCCTATTTCACCTTTCAAACATTGTGGTGTGCTA
The DNA here is from genome assembly GCA_032466535.1 of Forpus xanthops. Lineage (NCBI taxonomy): Eukaryota > Metazoa > Chordata > Aves > Psittaciformes > Psittacidae > Forpus > Forpus xanthops. Next base: position 25,896 of record JASSUY010039082.1, on the reverse strand, counting down.
CACAGTAACCACCCAAGAGTTTATATGCGGCCTGGACTTTGATACAACTGCCTGGCTCCCTTCAAAACAAACAGCCAGAAGTGCTTTCAGTCATAATAATAGCTGTATCTGCAATATGATTTACATAGTTATTAGCTGGATTTTTTTTTTCTATAGAGTCTCATGTCATCAAGTCAGTGCTGTTGGAGTCTGCAGGATCAGCTCATCATCCTCCAGCAGTCCTCTCATTAAATACACCTCTGACCTACAGGCATATTCCTAGTGGGACTGAGGTTCTCCACCCAATTAAATCACCTGTCCCTTATAACCTGTATAAATTATAACCTGTGGTAATAAGTGCTAGGAAGACATAAGGATTAGACTGAGGCCATTATAAATAATACTGCCTGCAAGACTTCAAAAATTCAAATCCTCTGGGCTAAGTAACACAATCCCGGTAAAGCTTATGCTATTGGAGAGGGCTTATTTCACTGTCCAAAAGCTGTGGTTGCTCTCCATTAACTCCACCATTGTTTCATTTCATAGTACCTTTAGTATGTTTAATAACTATCTGGACTCCGCTCATTCCAGCAAACAACCGTTATTTAATAACATAAACTGCCTTTTTAGGATGATTATCAATCTTGATTTTCTATGAAGGGAGCCTAATGTAACTGGCTACCTGAGACACTTGAGCTTTGGTGGCACGAATCTACGCCACCTACTCTGTGACCCCTTCATGGAAGGCCAGTTCCAATGCATCATGATGCAACACTTTTTCGTAAAGTGGATGGCTTGAGGCCACATTCTTTTACACCTCACCTATTCAGAAAAATATAATAATTGAACATCAGCTTCTGTCCTAAAAGAGTTGTTCTTCAGTTTAGAAATAAAAAGAACCTCTAAACCCTACAAGACCTCTATACTTTCCATGCCTCTGCTCCTCTAAACTTGTGCTTTGGAGCCACTTTCCTAGAATCCTTTAATGTGACAGGAAGTTATTTCTAGTGTACATACAGTTCATCCCCTAACAATGTAATTGTTCTCTTGCTATACATCCACTGGATTTTTTTTTTTTTTGCCAGTCATATAAAAACATCTGATGATAAATTACGGCCCTCTATCTCATCCTTTTACCCTACACACTTAAAAATGTAGTTTCATTTACTTTTTTCTTGATCACATAGTTTATTTAAACGCTTCCTGCTTGCATACTCCTGTTCCCTTTCCTCCATCACAGACATATCATCATCTGAGGAATCACTATAAATAAATTCCTGTGGGAATTTTGGCAGTAGCTTTACATGCTTCTCCTTATTTAAAGTCTCCACTTAAGGTGGAGCCCCACAATATGAATTCACTTATGAACTCAGCCTCTGGGGCATAGCCAAAGGAACAGTCTGTATTCCACATTTTATTTAAAACTAAAGTTGAAATTTAATTACCTAGAATCTGCTGTTACTTGAAGAAGTTAGATTTCACATGTTCGGCAGATTTAAAAAAAAAAAGTTGCAAAAGCCCCACTTTATGAGACCAAAACAGGAATAAGCATTGCTCAACAACATTAAAGAAGGGGTGAGAGAAGGTGGAAGCATATGAAAAACACCATTTGGAAGGGATGTGTTGGGGAAAGTGGTATGGAGAAGAAAGCAAATGTATAAATATTAAAACAGAAAATCAAAAGTGCTATCTCAGAAAAGGAAACTGACTGAAAACACAAGGAGCTGGGGAAACAATGCAGAAGAGTTCAAGATTAGTGCAGAATGATCAGGCCAAAACTAATGAGCTTTTTGTCAGTCTCTAAAATCGACAGATCTACCATGTGCTTCAGTGAACTGTGGTTTCTTTCCATAGCAAGGCGGATGACTTTTTATCAGATGTGTCACTTGGTGAAATAATTGCCAGCAATAATGGTGCAATAGCAGCATACTCAGAGCACAATTTATCCATGTCTATTCTATCTTTCAACTTCAAAGCTCCTACTGCCTCACAGATCACTTCAAAATGACACCCCTGTCGTTAATGACAGTGGTCTAATGCAATACAGAGAAGTCAAATCACTTCTCCAGATAGGCAGAATGCTCTCATACAGAAAGTAGGCATGTGCACAGGTTCTGACATTCATATTCAGTTTTGTATTTGTGGGAAAGAGGGTGGGTTTGCCATGCAGATTTATATTTTTTTTGAAATAGCTTAATTTTATAAAGCACAAAATCCACTAGAACTAGAAAAAAGGAGGGACAAGAGTAGCATTCAGGGATTTAACTATTGTTAAATTAACACCTGGATGTAGGAAGTTTCTATTTGCATGTCCCTACAGCATGGGTTAGCCACTGTCAGAGGTCAGAGGTGTAAGTTTTCTTTACAGAAACAAAAAAACAAACAAAAAAAAAAGGCAGGTAAAATAAAAGTAACATAGCTTAAAATGCAAATATCGTCCTCGCATGCAAATCCACTTATTTTCTGAACCTAGTAACAAACCAAGCTACTGTGAAGCCCCTCCTGATGGTCATTAGTTAAGTAAAGAAGAAAGCCAGTAAACTGCAGTTCTTAAAAAGAAAGAATTGTCTGTTTACATTGTAGTGTTGTTTGGAAATTACCATAGAACAATAAATCTCTAAATATGAAAAATATTTCTTTTGCTTTCATAGTATACATAAACACACATGCAACCAACATAGTGTCAGGAACACCGTTTGTTTAGGTTTCATTAAGATGTGTAGTCAAAAGCCTTATTAAAAGGGTCCATTTCTCACTTCAGTGATTATATTTATTGCATAAGGGTTAAATAAAGATTCAGAGGAAGAATGAGGCTTAAGAATATTGTCATATTTTACCAACTTTTCCAATGAAAATATTTCCTTCAAAGGCTGGGGGGGGGGGTGTGGGGGGGGTGTTGAGATTTCACCATAGTGGATATTTTCGCAGTATTTTATATAAAAAATAGACTATCAAACAAAATAATCAGCTTTCACACCCTCAGAACACACACACACACACACACACACACACACAAGCTCCTTAAGGAAAAAGAAAAGCAAATGATATTTAACAGGTTTTATTTCTTTCAATTATTATTGCTATTCACAAACAATGTAAGGAGGACTTAGTTTTAAAGGTAAAGAAAAGGAAAGAAATTGAAAAGCTTTCAAACTATTTTTTTCAGTTTAAGTGTTTGCATGGTGAAAAGGAAATGTTCTTCCACGTACTCGTACTTTCAAGCTGACTGACTTACACAATAATTTAGGAAGTCTTAATTTTTCATACTGCTTTTGCTTAATTTCACTTTGGGTGTTAACTTACGTCCATGACCACAGATCCTTTCCTCCCCTTCCCAGAAATCCAATTTCATTCATGTGAAATAAAAGTTGGAACCAGCTCTTTTCTCTTTCTGTGCCTAGACACTCCTCTGTCAGAAACAGCTCCTAGTTGTGTACTGAAGAGTAGGTAAGGCAGGTTCCTTCAAAGACGCCATGACCATTACTTTGCAGTCAGTCAGCAGTAATTTTAGGGGAGTAAATTTTTTTCTTAAACTAACCTACAATTATAATTTAAAGAGACTGTCTTGGCTTCCCTTTTGGTTGGTTACCTTATTTCATTTTATTTTCTTCATTTGTTGCCTGAGTTGGCTTGTCTTCTATCCTAATTTTTTTATACCTGTTTAATTCGGAATAGCTACCAAAGCAGGGAGTTAAGAGTTGCAACAGAGTTCTTTTCTGGGCATTCCCAGAAACCACAGGGCAATAAGTGTTTTTCCTTCTGAGCCAGAATGTAGACTATCATGTAAGTCCTTCTTTCTTTCCAGTATCTGTCATCATATTGCTGAAAACTAATTAAAAGATACACATATGAACCTGCAAGGAAACAAGACACCTGAGCAATTCTGTTTTTAATGAAGTACAAATTTCTTTGCAATGCTCAATAAAGACCTGCCTTTCTGGGCCTCTTGTCTTAGCTAATTATCACTGAGCAGATTGAGACTGAAGCAAGAGGCCACACATTAATACGGCATTAAGCATAAAGTAAAGATCTTAAATTGTTTTATCTTGGTGTCGTGGTTGAGGGGCCTCAAACCACGACACTTGGTTTAATTTATTTAGAGAGGCCTGATAACCTAAAACCTCTGTTTTCTCACAGCTCAGGAATGGCACATAAGGAATTATGATAAGTTTCTCCCACCTGCCTTGCCAACATAGTTCATGTCTTACCCACAGTGAATGTCATCCAAGGCCGAAGCAATAATTTCCCTTTGTTTGGTGTTTGTACTTAGAATTTCTCATATAACCTTCATATGCTCCCCACACTGACACAGTGTTACTATAACATTCATTCAGTTCCAACCAGGTTGGCTGGCCAGCACATTTCAATATCGGCTCTCACATCATTTGTGAAACAGTGGTGGTGTCCCATTCACTGTTATCATCCTGTGTAAATGCTGAGTAGTAACCCTAGGGAAAAAATCTCTGGTTTTCCACATTTATTATTTTTACCTATCATAAAACAATTTTCCTGTTTGCTTTTATGTATGTATATATATATGTAAGTAATATATATATATTCATTTTATTTTTAGTGCAGAAAACCTTTTACTAATATACACAATGTAAAAAATCCAATCGTTACATTTCTAAAAATTTTCAGCATGAAGTTCTCTGGATAATGATTAGCTTTAAATGCCCTACAGTTTTAATACATAAAAATTGCTTTCTAAAGAAGAGATATAATCAACAGGACTGCTATTTTTTCCTCATTAAAATTCATAACATTCTGGCTAAAACTGTATAACAAATGCAAAATCTCTTGTCTTGAGAGATCTAACAACGTGCAAAAGCATTTTGAGTTTTATACACAAAAATCTGTATCTGGTATTCTCAGGTACTCTGCTCAATTACCCTCAAATACAGAAACTGAAGAGGAAAGCCCTGATCCGAAACCTTGGGAAGGTTAGAGAATATCTGTTTGCCCTGTAGGGCAGAATTCAGACCACTGCTGTATTTCTTATGCAGAATCTGAGGATCAAACAAGAGGAATTAGAGATGTGCACACGTCTATGGGGGTATGATATAACAGGCATCACAGAAACATGGTGGGATGGTTCCTATGACTGGTGTGTTGGAATGGAAGGTTACAGGCTCTTTAAGAAAGGCAGGCCAGGTAGGCGGGGAGGGGGAGTTGCTATTTATGTTAGGGATAGGCTGGAGAGTATGGAACTTTGTCGGGGGATAGGTGAGCAGTCAACAGAGAGTTTGTGTGTCAGGGTTAAAGGGAGAACAGTGATGGGAGATATTATTGTGACACTTCAGGGCAGCCTTGATTGCAGTGATCATGAGATTGTCAAATTCGAGGCCCTCAGGACAGTGAGAAGGGCATGCAGCAAGCTCACTGCCCTGGACTTCAACAGAGCAGACTTTGGCCTCTTCAGGAACTTGCTCAGTAAGGCTCCATGGGATATAGCCCTAGAGGGCAGGGGGGCCCAAGACTGTTGGTAGATATTCAAGGATCACCTGCTGCAAGCTCAGGAGCGATACATCACTACTAGAAGGAAGTGCAGCAGGAAGGCCAGGACACCTCTTTGGATGGATAAGGACCTGCTGAGGAAAATTCGAAGGAAAAAAGAGGCTTACAAAAGGTGGAAGCAAGGACAGGCAGCCTGGGAAGAATACAGGGATGTTGTACGGGAAGCTAGGGACCAGGTTAGGAAAGATAAGGCCCACTTAGAATTAAACTTGGCTAGGGATATTAAAGATAACAGGAAGGGATTCGAAAGACACATTGCAAATAAAAGACAGACCAGGCTTAATGTGGGTCCTCTCCAGAAGCTATTGGGGGAACTGGCTACCCTGTATTTGGAGAAGGCTGAGGTTTTTAATGCCTTCTTTGCCTCAGTCTTCACCGGCAAATGCTCTGACCACACCACCCAAGTCTTGGAAGGCAGACACAGAAACTGTGAGAATGAAGACCTGAGGCCCACTGTAGGATAGGATCTGGTTCGAGACCATCTTAGGAACCTGAATGTATACAAGTCCATGGAACCTGATGAAATCCATCCACAGGTCCTGAAGAAGCTGGCAGATGAAGTTGCTAAGCCACTGTCCGTCATATTTGAAAATTCATGGCAGTCAAGCAAAGTTCCTGACGACTGGAAAAAGGGAAATATAATCCTCATTTTTCAAGGGGAAAATGGATGAGCCCAGGAACTACAAACTAGTCAGCCTCACCTCTGTGCCTGGCAAAATCTTGGAGCAGATTCTCCTAGAAAGCATGCTAAGCCACATGAAAAACAACAAGGTGCTTAGTGAGAGCCAGCATGGCTTCACTAGGGGGAAATCCTGCCAGACCAATTTGGTGGCCTTCTATGATGGAGCTATGAAACTGATGGGCAGCAGTTGATGTCATCTACCTGGACTTGTGCAAAGCATTTGACACTGTCTCACATGACATCCTTGTCTCTAAGTTGGAAAGACATAAATTGCATAAGTGGACCACTTGGTGTATGAAGACCTGACTGGATGGCTGCAAGCAAAGAATTGTGCTCAATGGCTCAATGTCCAGCTGAAGACCAGTAACAAGTGGTGTCTTTCAGGGATAGGTGTTGGGACAGGTCTTGTTCAACATCTTTGTCAGTGACATGGACAGTGGGATTGAATGCGCCTTCAGCAAGTTTGCTGATGACACCAAGCTGTGTGGTTCAGTTGATACTTTGGAAGGAAAGAATGCCACCTAGAGGGACCTTGACACACGTGTAAGGTGGGCTGATGCCAACCTGATGAAGTTTAACCATGACAAGTGCAAGGTCCTACACCTGGGTCAGAGCAATCCCAGGCACAGCTACAGGTTGGGCAGAGAGGAGATTCAGAGCAGCTCTGAGAACTTGAGTGTGTTGGTCGATGAGAAAATGAACATGAGCCAGTAGTGTGTACTTGCAGCCCAGAAAGCCAACTGTATCCTGGGCTGCATCAAAAGGAGTGTGACCAGCAGGTCGAGGGAGGTGACCCTGCCCCTCTACTCAGCTCTCCTGAGAACTCACTTGGAGTACTGTGTGCAGTTCTGGTGTCCTCAACATAAAAAGGACATGGAACTGCTGAAACAAGTCCAGAGGAGGGCCACGAGGATGATCAAGGGACTGGAGCACCTCCCATATGAAAATATGTTGAGAAAGTTGGGGCTGTTGAGCCTGGAGAAGAGAAGGCTGCATGGAGACCTCATAGCAGTCTTCCAGTATCTTAAGGGGGCCTATAGGGATGCTGGGGATGGACTCTTCATTAGAGACTGTAGTGATAGTATAAGGGGTAACAGATTCAAACTTAAACAGGGGAAGTTTAGATTGGATCTGAGGAAGAAATTCTTTACTGTAAGTGTGGTGAGGAATTGGAATGGGTTGCCCAGAGAAGTTGTGAATGTTCCATCACTGGTTGTGTTCAAGGCTGGGTTGGATATAACCTTGTATGGCATGGTTTAATGTGAGGTGTCCCTGCCCCTGTCAGGGGGGTTAAACTAGATGATCTTAAGGTCCTTTCCAGCCCTAACTATTCTATGATTCTATAATCTTTTTATATCACAATTTGAATGGACTTCAGCAGCTTCTTTGCAATTTTGTTAATATTTTTTTATACATGCGAAGACCCACTCTTGTAAAATAAAATGGAGATTTAATGACGCATCATGTTTCTGACTGTGAGATCAGTTTCCCTGTAGGTCAGGGGATTCTGTACAAACTGCACATCAGAGGTGGCTTGAATGAATCTGTGTATTGACCCTTATTTATGCTAATTGCCTTTTTACTGTTTCTTCAAAACTAAATGCTGACTTTTGTTCAAAGAAGTGATCATCAGTAGCTGCTGAAACAAGTATATTTTTATCTATTTCACGTTCTGGATTACATTCATAACAGCAGATCTTTGTGCTAATAGTTATAAGTTCTTCATTTTGCAGTACTGAGCATAGAAATGCTTTTCTCCTCCTGATGACTTTGTAAGAAGAAATACTTCTAAAACCTCTGCCCTGTAATCATCCAAGAACCCTAACTAAAAAGTGCTTTTAGGAAGTGTAGAGATATAATAGTCCCAAGATGAATCTGCCCTACAGTTCCATTTTCTGCCAAACAAACGTTTGGGAGCTTATCATTGAAGCCACATTAGTCTTGATTTAAGGTCTTTTGACACATTATTACAGCACACTGCCATCACTTCACACCTGCCATTCTGTCACTCAGAAGAGAGGGAGGGGAAACAATTTTGATGTCAATCAACAAATCCTTTGGGAGGTGTAACCTGTTAAGACATATTACCCTTTGCCCATTGAGATTTACAGGCTTTGAATGTAAAGGACGTATGCCAGAAATAATTAAAGACTTATTGTAACTGCTTATGAATGAAGGCATTAAGCACCACCAGCACTTTTATACTGTCTGGAAGAAGAAAGAGGACCTCACTGTAGTACTACTACTCTTTCTGTTTCTATTAATCAGTTTTGCTGGCTAGATATTAAAATCCTCTGATCTTACAGAGCAAATATTTAGAACAGTAGCCATTAACATTTGTATTAATGTCCTAGCAAAGTATAGATGATCCTGGCATGATGCAAGGTCTGCAACACTGTTTATGAATAAAGACATCACTTTAAAAATAGAAACAATGAAATTAAATCATTGAAAAGAATTCTAGCAAAATAGAAAAAAATAAAATTATTCTGTCCCATACATTCTAATGGCTGCAATAAACAAAAACAAACAAAGAAAACAAAAACAAACAAAAAACAAACAAACAAAAACAAAACAAACAACAACAACAACAAAAAAAACCAAACAGTTTCAACCTGGAGAAACATGAGCATGAATTTGGAGCACCTTGCAACTATTTACTGAAAGACATCAAAGGAACAATGTCAACCTCAAAATCTTCAGACCTAAATTCTGAGCTGAAGGAGACTTTTTTGGTTTTATTTTCCCCGATGCTAGGTTTTCAGAATGACACAGAAGAAAAGAAGCATTTACACAGCCTACTTGTTCATGTTCACAACTCATCTCTGGAAGGAACATCTTGTCCTTAGACTGACCTTAGAACTACAAGCAAAAGGAAACAGCTACAAAACGAGAATAGCTATGGAGTAAATAAAACAGGCAGGGACTATATAGCCCAGACAGAACTAGAATAAAAAAAAATAATTATGTTGTAAATTTTTTTTACACTATTTCACCATATTACTATACATACAGCTTTTTTGGACTAGAAATGGGATAGAACTGTGGAAGCTCTTACTTGCACTTATCATGGCATATTGGTAAATCACTACTGGGGAGAACAGCTTTGGGAGCTAATCTGAAAAAAACTTCAGGCACATTGTCCAATAGGAAAATCCTGTGTCATTAACTCATTATCACTGAACTAGAACAAGAGCTATTCCCTCCCTCTACGGAAACATGCTTAAAGAGAACATACTCTTTTCTACATCTTCTTCCTGCCTTACCCTCCTCATTATATACACATGCACTGGAAGAGACAAGGTAGAGATAGGGAGAAAAAAGCAATTGCTCTCAACTGTGCCGCACCCCTTTAATGACTAATACATCACCCGCCTATAGAAACAAATGCTACGTGGCATGCTTTAGTGATAGTGCGGGTATCAATATCACAAAACTGATTTGTATTCACAAATAATTTTCATCAGGAAGGTAGAGATTCACACATGGATGAAAGTATTATGTACACATCTGTTTATTATTGATCTGAGGGAACAGAAGGACTAAATAATTCCTAGTTGGTGATAGTGACAAAGCCATGTACTGGTAACTGTCAATTTCCTGTTTCCCAAAATATGGGAATCATATATGAAAGACTATACCTTCTCAGCTCTCATAATTTAAATAAGTATTCTGAGGATGGTGAGAAGTTGAAAATCAAGGAAGTAGAAATGAGGGGTAGATTTTGATATACCATTTTACACAGAGGAAGGAAGAAAACAAGTGCTTCTTCAGCATCTGTCTCCCCTCCATTTTAAATATGCCATCTGTCTGACTAGATACTATTTGCTTCTTTTTGCATTTTCATGGTACCTAAGCACCTCTACTATTACATTTTTCACCATCTGCACTGTGTTCTGCCTTCTCTGGAGGTGGCTCAGGCATCACCACATCAGCCAGCCCTTTTGCCTCAGATTTAGCTTGCTGTTGCATTCATTAATACACATCAGCAAACTGTCCCTTGACTGTAAGCTATAGTGGAAGTGAAAAAAATAGTATATCAGTTTTTACACAAGACGCTAAGATTTTATAGGACAGGCCAGAACTGCTGATTTCAGGAAACATCAGCACTCACATCCATGCATAAACCAGAAGCTGAATAACTATATCTAACACAAAAGCAACATACTATAAACAGTGTCTTGTCTTGCATTTTATACAAATAATAACGTAAAGAAACTGTATGTTTCCCACTGGAAGCTCATGGCTGGTTTTGTTTTTACCTTTATAGGTATAAAGCAACACTGGCAATGGGGTAAATCTGGTAGAAAATGTGGTTTAAGCCAGTAGAAAATGTTATTTGAATCAGTCTCCTAGTTTGAAGCTGGTCAGAATAGAACCTTGTCAGGCCAGAAGACTGTCAAATATGCTGTGACATTTAATCAACTGTTTGACTACAGGCTTACCTCTAGTGTCTGTGGTGAACATGATTCCCTCACCTTATTTCACATCACACATCACTATTCAGTGCACTGCTGTAGAGAGCTGGGTTATAGCCTTTTTTTTTCCCCTAAGAGGAACACAGTAACAGAGGTCAGCTACAGTCATGAATTTTATGAAAGGTTTGCTGGGAAACCACATTAAATGGCAACATCAGTCCATACATCAGCTCTGCAGTGCTCTTATTCCAAGACTCTGCAGCTGAGTGATTTGCTATGTACTTGCATTTCATGGCCATCATTTTTAGAGCAATGCCATTTACCTTGGTATCAGACAATTCAGCTGCACCAAAATCCACCCAGCTATTAATGATATATTTCCTCCAAGAAAAAGATCTTCACCTGAAACACACTCCCAGGATCCCCAAACTCCAATCCTGAGAAACATTGGATATAAAGCCAGACACTTCAAAATGCAATAGAAGCTGGAGAGGAAAACCTGAGAAAAAACTTACTATCCTAGGATTCAGAAGTGTAACAAATTTTGATTCAGAAATTAAATAGGACAATTTCCTTGTATTTACTGTTTGGACTAACCTATTCTTTGTTTACAGCCGCCTACCAAAAACATGCAAAATAAACACTTGTGCTTCTGATCAACTAAAAAATCTCTAACACTGTCCCAACCCAGAGGAGCATATATTTTGGGCAAACAAGTAAATCTAGCTTTATTATTTCCAGTGTATAAACCTCCAGATCAGAGGCCTACTACATTAGCATCCATGTGCACATAAAACAGCAGGCTAGATCTAGCAGAGTTGATGCTATGTTTGGCTGTTGCTATGATCTTAATCTTGCCATTTACAATACTGAGGCATTCAGTTATATGGATGAGATTGACAGACTGCTGTTAAAGCATAAGATGAGGTCTATATCATAAATATGGCAAATATAATGCTCTGTTTGTAAAGTTTTTTAAGGAAAATCAATGCTAATGATATTTTTCCTAGACAATATTTTTTTTCCAACAACAATATTGCCTCTATTTTCATCATGATACCATATATTTTCTCTTGTGACGAATTATATTATTGATATTGGATCCCAGTAGAAGTTTTAGTATTGTAAAATATTTAGTTACTGAAGTAATCTTATGCCAATAACATCACAGATCCACTAAAATTGTCAGTATCCAAACATGCTAAACCCAGCAGTCCTCTTAGTTCTCTCTGATAAATGGGTTACTCAAAAAAGTAACAATAAACACTCTAAAATTGTTGTGGCAGCATTTCTACAACATGGAAAGAGCCTCTACCGCCATACATGAACTTAATGAAAGTATAATAAAAGTAGTACGCCTACTGGAATGTTTCAAAGTGCTAGACATTAGGCTGTAGTCTTCATGGAGATCTTTGCATCTTGGAAGTTGTCTTTACTGGCACATTCAAGTGCATTCTCCATGAAATTTGCCATGTACCTTACAAACTAACTCATTGTAACTGCAGACCATGACAGATGTAATGGCCATGTTCATTTTACACCTGTTTGTTCCTCATGCTCCAGTGCAACAGGCATCAAAATATTTTTAATTTGTTCAGAAAGCCATTATTCACCTAAATCTCATGTCTATTTTATTTTGTACGGACTAAGATGCATCTGTATCCCCAGGACATGCAACAGTCCTAACCATCAGTTGAAACTGTGGTTGGGAAATAGACATTTTTAGAAGCCCAAAAGATGACCTTACTGCCAGCCTACATTACAGAAGAATTCCATGTACTGAAGTCAAGAGGAGATGTGTTAGGTGGGCATTGCCATCCTGAATCAGTGGAAAGCACAAAGAACACAGACAGATTGACCAGGGAGGGCACACAAAGCATAGAGAAATACTAAAGGGAGTACTAATGAATGAAGTCTCAGGAAGGAAGTGGCTAATTATTCTCACAACTAGGAAGCCTGTTCCCAAAGTGGCTTCATATACTTAAGTTTTAAATGTCAGATGTCTTGCAACAACAGCAATACTTATATATGGATGCACAGCCCTACTAATTTCACTTACAGATCCAGATGCCAGGAGTCTGTGTCTGCAACTCAACAGAAACAGAGCAGTGTTGCCCATGTGACAGCAGTACAGTATCTGGCTCAGTACTTAGGAAAGAGCTGAACTTTGCTTCCCTATTCAAGAGAGAAAAAGATGCAAGGCATCCAATAGCTATGGACCTTAATGGCTGGAGAAGTAGCTGTAAAGGTTTCCTTAGTTTTCTCACTCTCTGCTTCTACATACATAATTTCTATTGCAAATTTTCCAGTAATCATTGTAAGTGCCTATAACATCCACTACTCTGAATCAGAGCTGCTTCACCAGAAGGACTTAAGTGGTCTATTGCCTCCATCTGTGTCCATGACAAGGAGAAACTGCACCACTTGAACTCCTGTTAACATTATGATGGCTGTGAAATCCTACTTCTAGTTGATCCATTTGCAGACAAGGTTTACTGAGCACCTGGCTTTTGTTCTTAAGCCTCCTCTTTACCTCACTGGCATGGCACTCAGTCTACAGAATGCTGTCTTTTACCCCAAATCATGTATTTATTCTAAGCAAAATAGCCCTACTCCCAGGAGTAGGAGTTCAAAATGCCAACCATAGACGCCGAGGGAGTTGAATGAAGGGGTTGGTAAGATGGGATCAAAAATCACAGTAGATTTTCTTTCCATTTATACCGTAATGAACTTTGTATAAAGAGTAATTGGTTGACTCAAATCTTATCTGTGTCCTAGTTGCGAATCAAGACATATCAAGAAAGGATTGGCTGACCTCTTGGCAGTTCTGGTAAAGATTAAGAGCAAGTGTTTACATAAGAAGGCTGAACCTGTGTTACTTGAGCCAAAACCAAAGGAACTTGTACAGGAAACTTCAGTCCATTATAGCATTTCCCAGATGTTTAACTGTAAGTCTGAATCCCTTCTACGTCATACTAAAACCCAGAGGTTGTCTGCTGGTGCCTGACAGGCACCTATAAAATGAGTTCTTAGTGCTAGTTGAACGCTTAAGAAAACTCCTCAGAAAATGGCCACCAGAGTGAATACTATGTGTGGTATTTGTTAGTTGGTACTACACAGCAAAGAAATCTCCCAAAAACCAGGCCTGAGGGGAAAGACAGAGTTTTCCTTTCACCCATTCTCAGTTCTTTACTTGACAAAGAGGATAAACTTCTAGAGCATCTACAGAAAAAATTATAAAAACCTACCAAATACTTGCCTTGCCTTCCTTTACATTATACATCTTTTACAGAGCTAGAGAAGTGCAGTCTCCAGCACTGTCATTGTGATGTTCTTTGAAAGAAAAAGTAAATGTGCACATCCATAAATTCCAGCTATAGTAAAAGCTTAAGAGTGCTGTCACCTTCTTCAGTGTATATATAACTTGGTAAATAAGGAAGAGAGTATGCTTCTGGCAAAACCATTGGACATTCTGTGCTCAGCCTTCCCTCCTGAAATAAAATGCAACACTAAGTTTTTCACATTGGTTGTTTGATGTATGGCTCTGTTCTACTTCATCATTCTAGTATGAGTCAACAAACATTAGAGAGAAATTCTTCTGTTTAAACCCTTTACTGCAACAGAAGTAAATATCTTACTTTTAGAAAACACATTTCTTAAAGATAAAATACAATTTTACAATACTCTTTCAGATAGATTTGCCATAAGTCAGATACCCTTGTTCAAATAATGGACTTTGAACCTAATTTATCTTGCGCCTTCAAGAAGTATAGAATTTGCTCTTATTAAGGTGCTCCATTATGAGAGTCTGTGACTGATACAATGAGTTGTTTTTCAGCTGTGCTCTGGTTGCCATTATAAGTCTTCTGGTTGAATGAAAAGGCAATTAAGGAGGAAAGTATTTAACAAGAGACTAAACCAAAATGATACCAGTTTTAAAGACAGATCATGATTACAATGATATTTAAACTGTCATTCAGCTAAAATAAAATAACAATATAGAGCGGCAGGGGATGCTGACAAGGGTTATGGGAACAAACCTATTAAGTTGGGAGGAATAAAAAAATACGTGGTGCTGTAATAGTAACTTTGAATCAAGTGCATTTGTTTTTCACTTCCCTTTCACTCCTCCCTAAATTACAAGTGCAAATGGGAGGAAACAAAAATTCCTTAATCAGATGACCTTATCAAATCTATAGCTGGATGACTCATATACCTAGATATAATTTTCTAATATTTTGGGGTTTTCTTCTAAATACAAGCTTTCTTTTAAGTTCCAAAGTTTTAAATGTATCATTCAAATTTTGGGCAAACTAATTCAGTGCATAATAAATCCAGAGAAATAAAGCTGAGTTCTCCTATTGCTTAGAGGTTATAACACAGTCATATGTGAGGATACACTCCTTGTATTACACACAAATATAATATGTGTATGCCAGCACTGGTAAGTACACTAGAGTGTAAAATAGGTAAGTGGAAGAAAATAAAAGCAAAGCTTTGAAAGGCATTAATAATAGCTGTTTTTTCTATTAGAGTCGGACTACACATTGTACAGTGTAGGTCTCTTGAAGTGTAGTTATCTGAAATTTTTAGTTTTCCACAAAATATCATTAAATTATATCTAATTGCTGCTCTTCAACACAGTGTTGCAGCAAGGTACTTACAAGAACCAATGAACTTGATATTACCTGTCGTAGTGAAATGCCAATTTTTGGGTAAGTCTGCTTGTTAACAATTATTTGACATACAGAATTATAGAATCATAGAATACTTAGTGTTGGAATAGTGCTTGTTCATTTAATTTGATGTTAGTGCCAGAAATTGAACCAAACCAGGTCTCATCAGGTCAAAAACTTTAATTATCTAAAAATTTTGACCAGGTACAACTTGTACTCATCTCTGGATTAGATTGTGTTGCCTTTAATGACACTGTTTAGTATTCAGAGCCTTACAGGAGGGTTTTTCGGAAGAGAAAGCAAATCAGAGCTTCTGATTTTTGCTTCTAATTGTGCTGAAGGCAATAAATATCAATTCAATAGAGTTGTGTTTGAAACTTTCCTTCTTTTAGCACTATGAAAGCCAGCTACAGTGCACTTAACTTCTTCTTCCAAAACAATAAAAGAAAGGGTCATTGATGAATGAATCTCACCAACTGCCCTTCCATCTCTCCTAAACAATTTTTCAAGGCTTTAATGTAAAGTCTTAGAAAAGTTTCTTCTTGCCCTTCCCATGCTTGCCCCCACTAAAGTTCCACTCAAGTTGTGAAACTGGTCTGCTCTTCACACTGAGTCGGGGTTATGTAGCACAATTCTTAACGATTAATATGCTTTCGGGTTATCAAAATGTGTAGGGTTGTTTTAAAAAACATCTTGCAAAGAGTTTAACTGACAACACCATTGGCAAGAATTTTACTCCATAGATACTTAACCTGAATTATTACAGAGCAAGCAAAGGGGAAATTAATTGTGATTGCAAAAAGCACCATGGGACCAGTCTACATCTGACATGAATCAACTTCCACTGCAAGCATGAGAGTATCTCTGTGAACACTGGGTATGGTATTTCATACAGAGTAGAAAGACCTTTTAAAATTATTTTCCCACATGAGATAAATAATTTAAAAGTTGGGGGATTAGAATAAAAAAGAAACCTCATAGCTTTAGTCAGAAAAAGATGCCTTATTTTTTGTTAAAGAAACTACAGATCAAAGCAGTGAGGGACAAGCCAAAATTCTATTTACCCTTATTAACAAAAAATATATTTAAAATGAGTTTTCTAATTATGTAGAGATATAACACATAAATATAGTGGTTCTTAAATTTCACAATTTAAAAGGCAAAAGCTGAACTGCAACCCAGAGTTTTTAGAGCAGTCTCAGAGCTTGGAGAATTCATAAACCAAGTAAACCTTCTGACATAACTATAAAATGTGGCATAAACCCTAGGAAAAAATAGCCATCTTGAAAGGGTAACAGCACTTTTATGAGAATTTCAACTGCACCATGGCAACATCAACCCGTCAAAGCAAATGAAGGGCAGTAAAAGTAAAATTAAAAATGATGAAGGGACACCAGCTTGCTAACAGCTTTCCAAGCTGTAAAGCTTTCAAATGTTATCTCTTCATTGGTTTGTTCAATCACACATGCTGGTTACCAAGCTTTATCATATTCTGTATCTCTCCCATCACTGCAGGATGACAGGTTTTGTTGGATCAATGCATAAAAAAACCCCAAATAAAAATAAATTTCCTTCTTGGTGTACACCCATCCTTCTTTCCCCTTATTGGTTCTTCTATATAGGTGCCAGTGGTGACACTTCCTGGTATTAACTAAAGCTACAAAAAAATATGAGAGTTTGTTCGTAGTCATAGAATACCAGGTTAGAAGAGACCTCAAGGATCACCTGGTTCAAAATTTTTCTAGGCAAAGCATGACCTAGATTACATGTCCCAGCACCTTAAGTGTGTCTGGTGTTGGGGAAGACATCACTTCTCTGGGGAAAGATCAAAGGACTCTGAGATACTTCAGCTTTCCATTCCTCGCCTCCTTCCTCCACCCACATGCCCCAGGACCTATGCTCATGGCTTTTCAACCCCAAACTAGGAGTGGCTGCTCTCACAAGTGTGCCATGTATCACAGCAGCTACTGCTTAGATATCCTCTCTTTAACTGTTTTATCAATAGTACATGCAAATGGCAATTTATTAATTTGAAACCCATTCATTGCACTGTAGCCAGTTTGTTGAATTGTATTCAATGCCTTGAAACATTCTGAGATACAGTTTTTACATAAGTCTCAAATGTGAATGCAGTCCCATGTACTGTATGCACCTAGTCAGAATGTCATTCTTCAAGTATAGTTCTTGGTAAAGAATTAAAAGATTAGTCCCCATGATTAATTTAATAGCATAATATCATCATACAATTAATATTTCTACATTAAAGAGCCGCAGCTTTCTGACTGGGTCTTTGCTCCTGTGATTCTTCTCAGGAAATATCTTTTATTACAAGCAACATGATTAATGTTTTAATAACTTTCTCAGATGAAAATAGCATTAAATCAGATAATAAACATTGTATCTGTCTCACTGTCATTAAAATATGCTGCAAAAGGAGGTGCATTCAAATAAGATATTAACAAAGTTTTAAGCAGAAGACTAAAATCAATTATTAAAGGATCTCTACTTTTTAAAGTAGAGGATTATTAAAATGTAGATTTCTCTAAACATATATAAGACAGCTCCCTCTTGGGCCAGAAAGTCCTTGGACTCTTTCATATTTGAGCTATCATTAATGAAAAGAACTTGTGATTAAGCCACTGCATGCACACATGCTCCATTTCAAGCCCAAACCAAAAAGGTCTCTGATGATGTCATCACTAAATATGACAATATTAGATCTATTAATTTTTGTTTTATTTCTCAAGGGAGGGAAAATCTGTGATGTTTTCTCCAGCCAAACAGATTAGTATGACTACCACGGTACAATGTGAAAGACTACAAAAACCAACACCACATGTTTACACAAGTCCATCAAACTCAATGGGGAAAAATGGTCTTTTTTCCTGATGGTCCTATGAGGTGATAACTTGTGAGGCACAAGAAGGTATATTAACTGTAAACACATAAGAAAATAACGTAAAGTATGACTGAAAATATAGGCTTCTGCCTCAGGCTGAACTTTGTCGAACTGAATTTTATTATACAAGACTTCCTCAGTGAAGTGTTGGTTTTTTTTTTTTTTTTTTTTCAGTGCAAATTCAAAAAAAGACCCAAATAAACAAACAAATCATCATCTCTAAAATAGCTGATACCTCATGCCTATGCAGGCTGGTTATTGCTACTCAGTATTTTGGCTCCACCACTGCTAACTAAAATAAGACATCCAGGTACACCAGCATCTGCTCCTCCATGATCATTTTGCCTCAGCAAGAACCCGAGAGCACCCCTTCTTATTATACTTGCTATGGTTCTGACCATGCCCTAAACAAACCTCCACGGAACTTTTGCAGCAATGCAGAGCTAGAGAACAGCCCCTTCAGAGATCTGAAACATAACACAATTCCTTTAATAGGTTACTGAAGTTAACAAAAGTTTGTTCATGTTAGTGTATTTTGATCAGAAGAGGATCTAGAGGTAAAATTTTGAACTATCGGTACACACAGTCAGTACAGTACTTCTTTGAGGGTGACTAGTATTCCAGCAAGGGTGTTTAATGAATTCTTACTGAATTCAATGAATATTTGACACTCATGGAAAATACATTTAGGAACCTGTTCCTTTCTGACTTTCCATTGAGTTCAAATTTGATAAAATTCAACTGCTTTTTTTAGAGAAGCTTATTACAAACTTGTTGAAAGCCTCAAGCATTATTATTTTACAACATGCTCTGAGTAAAAAGAAAAGTTTTTGGAAAGATTAATTGCTTAGAGATTCAACTGTCTTGAGGATAAAAAAAAGCATGCTTATTTACTACCTTTAGTAAAACACATTTGCTCTTTTGCAAGAACCACTAATATCTATAGAAGTAAAATGTATTTTCAAATCTGGAGCAGTCAAACCTATTTATAAGATTTTCTGTAAGAATGTTTGCTTTATATTGCTGAACAAAAGAATGTACTTCTTGTGCAGTTCACCACCTTCTTTTTCTAGACTGCCATCTGGCATAAGCACTGTTTGCCTGGATAATCATCTATCTTCTGTTTCTAGTGAACAGTCTTGAGGATTGAATAGTACTGTTCAGAATTCACATAACAGACTTAATGCAGTTTGGACTGATCAGTTTGATGAAACTAATTAGTGGTGATGACTTTACAGATGTCTTTGTTCACTTGGCATCTTTTCTACACAGTGTCTGGGTTCACACAAGTAAAGATGACTGAAGGTAACAGATTGTTCAAGCAAACATGGGAGAAATGTCAATGAGTGCTGAACCTGAGCAAAAGGATATTGATGGAAAGCTCTTTTAAGCTTATTACTTATTCATTGCACCTGATATTTGACATAGACATCCCACTAAGCATGAAAATGAGAGTTGTTTTTTGGTTTTTTTTTGTGTCAAGAACTGGCAGAGAC
Source organism: Forpus xanthops (assembly GCA_032466535.1). NCBI lineage: Eukaryota > Metazoa > Chordata > Aves > Psittaciformes > Psittacidae > Forpus > Forpus xanthops. Next base: position 6,229 of record JASSUY010039082.1, on the reverse strand, counting down.
TCCTACAGCTTCTTTGTCAATCACTTCAGGGTTGAGACAGCCATCTGAACAATTTGAAAGGCTGGTTTTCATCGGTTGCCAATCCATGCTACATCTGAGAGACAGGTACATAGGAAGCTTGCAGCAGTTGGTTAGAATATAGGCTTTTCCAGCTGCACCGATATCACAAATGAAATATAAAGCCACATCTGCTGAACTTGAGCCTCAGGAAGCACTTGATTCAGTTTTGGTTTGGCTGATATGAGGAAGAAGTTCTTTCCTGTAAGAGTGGTGAGGCACTGGAATGGGCTGCCAAGGGAAGTTGTGAATGCTTCATTGCTGGCGGTATTCAAGGTCGGGCTGGACAGAGCCTTTGGTGACATTGTTTAGTGGGATGTGTCTCTGCCCATGGCAGTAGGGTTGGAACTAGATGATCTTAAGGTCCTTTCAAACCCTATCTATTCTATGATTCTATGTTTTTGTGTGATCAGGATGCATAAAATCTAGTACAAAATCTGTGGCAGTGCCTGGACTCAGTGTCCTGCCAATTTTGTCTGTCTCTTCGTGTTTCACGGTACTGAAGATCATGAAGCACACGCTTTGAGCCAACAAAGCCTTGATTTCTGCCTCAGCAATTGCTACCTGTCAAGGAAACACGCTCTTGGCTCTCCGAAGGGAAGATGAAGGTTCTTTGGGGTCATTACCAAGAGACTCCATATACTTTTCTCATAAAATCTAGAAAGTTGAACTCAGCTGTCAGTGTCTACTTTCTCATTGGTCTCAATTTGCTATTGCAGGAAGCTCTATAACAGTTCCTATTGTCATTCTGGAGATACTACTCATCAGTTTCATTCTAGCACTTTTCCTTACAACATATCTATTTCAGAGTTCTGAGCCGTGGATAGAGAATATAGTTGGAGCTCACATTGCATCAGCTCCTGGCAAGACAGTGTCCATGCTGTCCAAAAGCATGAATGGGATGAACTTAGATGTTCAGGAACAATATTTGTTTTCTGTCTGAATACAAATTGCTCTTCCTAGACATCAGTGGCAGTAAAATAAATATTAACTTAAACTCAGAAGAAGTATTAATTATTGGTTCTGACGCACTTTTCAGTACCTTACAGATCAAGTATTTCCTTATCAATGGAACCAGTAAAACCAAGTGCAAAGAACTACATGTTTAGAAATAGGGGGGTGGAAGGAGAAAAAGCAAACAACAATTATATTCTCTATACAGGAAAAGCTCATTATTCATTACTTCAAACTCCAAATTATAATTACAATTAACTCCATTCAGGGTTTTCACAACAGATGTTGGTTCACACTTTCTAGAACTTACATTAGGGAACCCATAGAATCCCTCCAATAGCAATAATACTGGTGGTAGATTACTATCTGTTAGCTTATTTGCATAAGCCTTGAAGTTTAAAATCACAACTAATTTAAAAAATGCATTTGTTATCACAAAATTATCCTTATTATTATTATCCCATTGGATTTATGAGGAAGTATCCGTAAATGCGAACAGTTAGTATATGACAGCAGCTACAGCTTCAAAATTTAAGATTTTCCCAGGGGATTAAAAAAACAACCAGCCTTGATTAAAAAAATCCTTAAAGGATGTACATTTTTTAGCTAATGAAATTTACTTGTGATATCAAAACATAAAGCAGCATCAGCTCCCTGGTTTCCATATATTAATCCTTTACCCTTGAAAGCTCCATTGAGTAATGTATGCTTCACTCAAAATTGGAAGAAATTTACAAGACATACTACTAGAACACTTTTCCTCCCAGCTGATATGCTGGTGGGCAGTGGAATCAGTCATTAGTGATGACATTTTCTGTATTTAAGTATCGCACCTAGTATATCTGCCAAGTGTAAAACTAACACAGGCTCTGGTATGCCTACATCTACATATGACGAACGAACAAAAAAAAATTTGTGCTTGGGTTCACAGACCTAACTGCATCATGCAGCTGGGCACAGGACAGGAATTCCAGTATCAACAGAAAGGAACTTTGGACTGGAAAAGCAGAAAAAAGGGCAGTTTTGTGATTGGTACATGACAACAGTAGATCTACCTACATGAATCTGAAGCAAAGACAAGGCCACACATCAAAAAAGGAGAGAAAATAGCTAAAGACTCAGAAATTATCTGAGCTAAATTCTTGCACTATTCCTCAAATTGAAGGCATTATTTCTATAATAATGAATAATCATAACTCTGCAAATCAGTTTCAATATATGGCTTCAGGCATCCCATTCTGTGCCATGCCAGAACAAATGTAGAATCAGCAAGAAAAGAAATTTTCTTTGGGATATTAGTACTAGACACCTGAAGTAGATTTCTAGCTTTTATGCTAGACCTCAAGAGGTGAAGGGGCTTTATTTTTTTTCATTATGCTTTTAGGAATAAGGATCAATGATTTCCCTTCAATCAAGCCCACAGCTCTGTTTTATTTCATTTTCTGTTGTTTTTTTTTTTTATTTTTTTTTTATTGTGTGGTGCCTTGAGATGTTTGTTTGATAAAGTGCCCCATAAATGAGGATTTTTATTGTTATTGTCACTGCCCTTCTTAGGTCCCAAACTATACATTGTTGTCATACTAGTGTTTTAGACTGTCTGATTTTTCACTGCTGAGGAGGATTGATCAGTCTTGCTGCTCTTGCTAGTGAGACCAATATATTTTGTAAGTAATAGAGTAGTTGTTTGTAGACCACTATGTTGGGCTGGATGTCTAAGCAGAGTTATTCCTTTTCACATACAGCTCTGCATTTGGTCCAATAATAACATTCTATCAGTAAATAACAGAAATACAAAGCTTTGCAAGATCAGCTCTATTTCTTTGCTTTTTAATTCAGTAAGCAGTCCATCTCATAAAGAAAAAAAAAAAAAAAAAACAAAAACAAAACAAAAAAAAAACCACAGCTGAGACCTGAGGAAAAAAAACAAATTTTTCTCCAATAAGCAAATCAAAGTTCTTCAGTGAAGGTCTCCATCATAGATGTTTATTACATTCATATTTCTAATAGAAGCAAATAATATGATAGAAGAGCCTCTAAAGACAGCATTTTGTGCCTTTTTGAAATGGAACAGAGTTCACAGTCTTTTTGTCTTATTCCCTGTTCTATCATCTTTATCATATCTTTAATTCCTCAGTCTTAAGTCCAAGTTCTGTTAAATCACACAACACTGTTAAGAGTACAGTGCAAAAGGGATGTTGAAGTGGCCCATGTGAAGTTAAATTTGTTAAAATACAGCCTGTAATAAATGGTTACATATGCTAAACAGTAGTCTGGGTCAAAATATGTCAGGATGTGAATAGCTCTAATAAGTTTGTCAAGTGTTGGTTGATCAAAAAAGACACTATAGAATGATAGAATGGTTAGGGTTGTGTCCTGCTTTCAGCTGTAAGTTATCATTCTCCTTTTTTATGATTTTATGATTCTGTGATTTCTAGTAGCTGGTGCACTGCTGTGTTTAGTCTTTAGTCTGAGAACAATGTTGAAAACTTACCAATGTTTTAGTGCTACTAAGTAACACTTACCTGATCAAAGATTTCTCAGTTTCTCATGCTCTGACAATGAAGAGGGGGACAAGAAGCTAGGAGGAAGCAGAGACAGGAAACCTAACCCAAACTAGCCAAAGGGGCATTCCTTCTTCCCCAGTCCTGGGGGGATGGGGAGGAGAATAAAAAGAACGCAACTCCCACAGATGGAGATAAGAACAGTTTACTAACTATGGTATAACACAAATCACTACTGCTACCACCAGTTAATAATAATAAGGCAAACACAAGGAAAGAATACAATGGCTCACCAACTAATTTCCACCAGACAGACCAAGCAGTGCACCCCCCTCACCTGATACCAAGCCTGACCAAGCAGTGCCCTCTCCCCCCCTCCCCCCCCCTTCCAGATCTCTGCCCTCTGTTTTACATCCCGGACATGACGTGCTATGGTATGGAATACCTCTTTGGTTAGTTTGGGTCAGGTGCCCTGTCTCTCCTTCCTCCCAGCTTCCCCTCCTCCCTGGCAGAGCATGAAACTCAGAAAGTCCTTGGCCAGCCTCAAAATTCTAAGCCGTAACTATAAACACTGGTGTTATCAGTGCTGTTCCCAAGCCAAAAAGTCAAACCCACAGTGCTGCACCAGCTAATATGAAAAAGAAAAAATGACTGCTGCTGCTGAACCCATGACAGACAGGTTGGAAAGGACCTTAAGATCATCTAATTCCAATCCCCTGCCACTGGCAGGGACACTTCCTACCTGACCAGGTTGCTCAAGGCCCTGTCCAACCCGACCTTGAACACTACTTGATCATTATAAATGACCAAGTAGTATGATTTAGATGATCATTCATGTCAATGCTGAGTTTTACTTCACAGTCTTGAATGCAATCACAGTTACACTAAATCCACAGATATCAATATACAATCATAGAATAGTTAAGGTTGGAAAGAACCTTAAAATCACCTAGTTCCAATTCCCCTACAATGGGCAGGGACACTTCCCACTAAACCATGTCACCCAAGACACTGTCCGACCTGGCCTTGAACAGTGCCAGAGATGGAGCATTCACAACATCCTTGGGCAAACTCTACCAGTGCTTCACCACCCTTACAGTAAAGAATTTCTTCCTTATATATAACCTAAACTGCCTCTGTTTAAGTTTGAACTCATAATCCCTTGTCCTGTTGCTACAATCCCTCATCAAAAGTCCCTCTCCAGCATCCTTGCAGGCCCCTTTCAGATATTGGAAGGCTGCTATGAGGTCTCCATGCAGCCTTCTCATCTCCAGGCTGAACAGCCCCAACCTTCTCAGCCTGTCTTCATACAGGAGGTGCTTCAGTCCCCCGATCATCCTCTAGTCACTCCTCTGGAGTTGTTTGAACAGCTCCATGTCCTTTTTATGTTGAGGACACCAGAATTGCATACAGTACTCCAAATGAGCTCTCACAAGATTAGAGTAGAGGGGCAGAATTGCATTCTTCAACCTGCTGGTCACACTCATTTTGATGCAGCCCAGGATGTGTTTGATATTCTGGACTGTGAGCAGACACTGAAGCCAGATCATGTTCAGTTTCCCATCAATCAGCATCCCCAGGTCCTTCTCTGCAGGGCTGTTCTGAATCTCTTCTCTGCCCAACCTGTAGCTGTGCCTGGGATTGCTCCAACCCGGGTGCAAGATCTTGCACTTGGCTTGGTTGAGCTTCATGAGGTTGGCATTGGCCCACCTCTCAAGCATGTCAAGATCCCTCTGGATGGCATTCCTTCCCTCCAGTGTATCAACCAAACCACACAGGTTGCTGCCATCAGCAAACTTGGTGAGGTCATACTGAATCCCACTGTCCATGTCACTAACAAAAACATTGAACGGGAACAGTCCCAACACCAACACCTGAGGGATACCACTTGTTACCAGTCTCCAATTGGACACTGAGCCATTGAGCACAAGTCTTTGCATGTGGCCTTCCAGCCAATTCTTTATCCACCTGGTGGTTCATCCATCAAATTTATGGCTTTACAGTTTAGAGACAAGGATGCCATGCAGGACAGTGTGAAATACTTTGCACAAGTCCAGGTAGATGACATGAACTGATTTATTCCATCCATCAGTTCTGTAGATCCATCAGAGAAGGCCACCAAACTGGTCAGGTATGATTTGCCGTTAGTGCAGCCATGCTGGCTGTCACCAACCACCTCATTGTTTTTCATGTGCCCTGGCATGCTTTCCAGGAGAATCTGCTCCAAGATTTTGCCAGGCACAGAGGTGGGGCTGGACTGGTCTGTAGCTCCCTGGGTCTTCCATTTTTCCTTTTTTGACAATGGGGGTTATAGTTCCCTTTTTCCAGGGAACTTCACCTAACTACCATGATTTTCCAAATATGATGGACATCGGCTAGGCAACTTCATCCATCAGCTCCTTCAGGACCCACAGATGGATTTCATCAGGTTCCACAAATCTGTGCACTTTCAGGTTCTTAAGATGATCTTGAACATGATCCTCCCCTAAAGTGGGCCTAAGGTCTTCTTCATTCTCACAGTCCCTGCATCTACCTTCCAACACTTGGGTCGTGCGGTTGGAGCATTTGCCAGAGCAGATTGAGACAAAGAAGTAATTCAGAACCTCAGCCTTCTCCAAATCCAGGGTAGCTAGTTCTACTGTGTCATGGGTTCAGCAGCAGCAGTCATTTTTCCCCTTTAAGTAGTAGCTGGTGTAGCACTGTGTTTTGGATTTTTG
>JASSUY010039078.1:0-92585 GCA_032466535.1 Forpus xanthops | reverse complement strand
TTAAAAAAAAAAAAAAAAAAAAAAAACAACACAAAAAAAAAAAAAAAAAAAAAAAAGGAAAGAAAAAAAATCACATATTTGGGAAAAGAGCAGAATTACCCAACCCGAGACAGGAGACAGGCCCCTCTCTGGAATCTGTGACATTTGGAGGACATCACACTTGGTCCTGACTTTGAGTCCCATTGGGGAACCAGTTCACTGACTCCCTACATCTCATTTTGCTGTCTGTGACACTAGGGAACCAGATTTATCCATTGTACAATGTGAATGCTATGGAAATAACATGTAAATGTCAAATTAGAATATCTACTGACTGTATATAGCATTACCTGTCAAGCTGCATATGAGACAGCTACAAGCGTGAAGTGCAAACATAACCAAGCACATCTACTCCATGAGGAGATAATGTCAACTGCCACCACCACCTCCCACAGGGGCACTGCTCTTACTCACCAATTGCTCAGTATACTGTCTGCACAGAGGAGACAATTACATGGAAAATTGTGTATGCACATCCATGTTTAATGAGGACTGCTCATGGTCTTCTGAATAGAAATGTTTTAACCACATGAAGTCAGGAATTTTGACACACCAAACCATGTCTTTCATTCTCTATCTTACTCTACCAAGTCAGTGAAATATCGGCTCTCTTAAGAACAACTACAAGAAATAAACCAGTGTCATTTTCCCCTCGTTGAAAACATAACATCACTATCTCCATTTTCCCTTAACTGCCCTAACCTGAAAGTGCAGCAGGATGGAGGGAAATAAATTTAGGGAAAATATGTATATACTTCCAGCATTTTTTTTTATACTAAGGATTGTACCATTGAAATGAGTGGAAGAAAATGCAACCCAGACATACCCAACTCACAGAAAAAGGACGAGGGTTTAGGCTGTTTCTGTCTTGCTGCACAGCAAGGTGCATCCCCATCTGACTGCTAGCTAGCAGGGTTGTTGGGATGTCTGATTAAATCCTTTTTCCTTTTAGAACCAAAGCGATCTGTGGAGATGTGTGTTTCTGACACCCTGGATGGGTGCCAACTATTGAAAGAGATTTTATTTTCTAAAGCCTGAATCATTCTGACACATTTCCCTTTCAAACTGTGCACAGAACACACAAACAAAAGAAAAATCTAACAACCCACCCTGAAAAACTATCCAAAGAAACCAGCTAGAGGAGAAGTAAGAGTTTCAACATGAAGGTTGTCACAACCCAACACTGTTTGGTCTGCAGTCTGCTCAAGCACTAAGGAAAGCCAGACCAAAAGCCCAACAGGCCCTGTTGTTCCACTGGTGATAAGAGGGAAGAGAGATAAAGAGAGGTCAGGTCAGCCACAGCCTATCTTTAAAGCAGCAGCATCGACTCGGAAACCAAGCACTAGCTGAAAAGATATTAACCATTATTGTCATAAGTAAAACCAAATATTCTTGTAACTCCAAAGCGAGAGAAAATATTTTGCTACTATCTCTTACAGTTGATAGTGTGTATTATATTACCCATTTCAGTTGAGGACTGATTAGGGTGGAGTTTCCTCATACAGTGAGGAAGGAAAGAAGTATTTTAAAAGCTGTTATAGAAGATGAAATTCACTTAGGGAAAGTCACAGCAAACATAATGAAACAAGTAACTTACTCAAATGATTAGGATGGCAGTATGTCCTTCAAAACAGATTCCACTGTGAATAATTAGAATAACCCCATGCTTTAACTCAAATGGATAAATATTCACCATAGCAGGAGGTAAAATGATGTGTCCTGTCCTGCTAATAATAATGCAGGCAGGTGACTTGTGAAACAAGTGAAATTACCAGTGAAACAACTAATATAGATCTGGTCACACATTCCCAGATTCACAGCTACAGGGCCTTGTCATACCTTTCAAGACTGGCACAAGAAACAGTTTTTCACATATTCAAATGTAGATGAAAGATTAATTTTAAGCACTTTTAAGCAACAGGGATGAGCAGAACAAGTAACTTACTCAAATGGTCAGGCTGGAAGTATGTCTTTTAAAACAGAATCCACATTTGAGAAAGAGCTCTGGCCCACGACTGAAATTTATTTCTAAAATAGCCTTCTTCCAATAAAATCTCTGAAACCATTTGAAATTGCTTTCCTAGAGAATTAAACTTAGAACATTGACCTCTTACTTGAAGGGGAGACATAGTTCCACTTTAGTCATATATAAATTCGGGAGCAGAAGTAAAATCTGTTATACATGTGTATGTTTTTTTCATCAAAAGGCAATTTTCAATGAAACAACTTTATTTCTATTCCTAGGCTAGTTATAGGTATACAGGAAGAGTTTTCAATTAGATAATATACACAGCATTTGTGGAATGGTTTCTGATTACTCCAAACAAAAACTTCTCCTGTAATAAACCCAGCAATGCCTGCAGGTGCAAGGTGCTTGGCATTAAAACTAATAAAATAAATGGGTTTTAGGAATGAGCTATCTTCTGCCTTAAGTGAGGAAGAAAACAAATACAATGAAGTCATGAATTAGTTTGCCTTATCTTTTGTTTGCCTTACTCTTCAGACAAAGGGTGCAGAAAGGGCAAAATCTTTTTAAGAGCTGCTGTAGGTCAAGAAAGGAATCTGTAACCAACTTATCCAAATTCAGTAAGGAATTTCTTTGCCACAGAAGTCAAACAAAGAGGGCATTCCTGGTTGTTTGGTGAGGACCAAAGTGTATAGAAGCTTATCAGATGACAAGGAGAAAACCAATTATTCCAAAAAGTGACTGACAATCCTAAATTTAAAGAGAGGCTGAAGTAGAAATTCTGAAGAAAAAACTACAGGCAATCCAGTCATTTCAACCTGTCTGCTATAAGACCTGCTCCTAAATTAAGAATTCATAGTTTTGCAAGGGTTGTATGCCAAATTACATTTGATTAATGGATGCAACAGGGCTGTAGTGATAATGTTTACTATTAAAACCAAAAAAGGCCCTCAGGGCAATTTTATTTGCCCAGTTACCTGTGCATTAGTCCAGAATGGGCAAATATACCACAGGTTGACACAGGCTTGCTCCTTCAGACTGATGCCATCAGTATTTCACTAGGCCTGGTCACTGAGGAGTGCTCTAAGGCCACCTTTGGCCAATTGAGAATACCAAAATACCCATTACCGTCCTGGCTTCCAGAGGCAACTGTACTATTACACACTGTCCTACAAGGTGGAGGAGGACAGGAGAGGTTGCTTCACCAAACGTATGCACAATTACGATACATTGTCACCAAACACAGAACAAGTCTTTTACTGAAAAACTCCCCAAGGCTGATGCATCACCAAACACAAAGGAGCAAGCAGAAAAATCAGTTTCTCTTTTGCCCTAAGGGGTACAACCACCACGCAGGCACACCGTCAGTACCAGCTGGGGATCCATCTTCATTCACATCATCAAAACGCTTAAGTAACAGACCAGAACTAGTTCACTGAAATTTTGAGCTAAAACCAGCAGTACTTTAAGTAATTCTCTTTTGATTTAAAGCAACGGGCCAAAATACACCCAAGTCCCTGAAAACAAATTACAAGAATTGGCACTTGGTCATTCACTGTCCTGGGGTAGCAACAGCTCTCTCATCAGCAGCTGTGCGCAGAGCAAGGTGGCAGAGCAGGTTTGTAGGATATTACAGCTTTGCTTGTGTGTTGCAAAGGGAAACATTCCTGAATCCCCACCCGTTCTCTTTCCTTTCTAACAAATCTGAGCCAGCCTTAAGGCATTTTCTGCCATCATCCCATGGATGATGGAAGAAACTCAACTGCTTCTTCACTGTGGCTCCTGCACCTGTGTGTAAAGTGTCAGCACAGAGCAGGGAGAACAAAATTAGTTATTTCTCATTTGACCTGATTAATTTAAGAGATTATCTGCCTTTTCTGAAGTCCCAGCTCAATCACAATCACAGCAGCCCTCTCAGCACCAGTCCAGCTCCACCGTCAGTGGAAGGAGCTGTGCTGCTGAGCACAAGGGGTCTTTTCCTTTTACAAAAGCAGGTCAAGTCTGCTACAAGTCAAACATACAATTTCATACCTGATCCTGCCATTGCATGTCAAGATGACCTCATTTCCATTCTGAAACGAAAACGCCGTATTTATTGTATCTGGCATTATGTGCTTTAGTTAAGGTTAATAAAATTGACTTAATAATTCCTGGATGGAAGTTTCTGTGTAAGTGTATGGTATGCTGTAATCAGTCACCCTTACTCACCAGTACTTCAGCAGTCTTGACTACAAGGGAGAAAAACAGATACAAAGGACTCCATAGAAATTACAATCAAGTACAAATTTCAGTTTCTGTAAGGCAACAGCCTCCACTAGTCATTGGTTTCTATACCAATTTCAGGCACTAAATGACAGAATCAAAATTAATAACCTGTTTTTTCCACAGGTATGTCTTTAAAAAGTCACTAGTTATGTGCCTACAAGAGTGTGATTCAGAGTTAAGCCAAATACATAATCTGTGAGCATCCCTGCTGCATTAGGGAGCACCTGTATATGCAAAATGAAACAAAGCCCCATGCAAACAACCAGTAAGAAAGAGAAGCAGCAGGCGATGGGAGTGGATCTGATGGGACCCAACTGACAGACGCATGCTGCACCTAAACACACAGTGTCCAGTGGGCAGGTGCTGTTCCTGGCCAAAGCAGCAAGGAGGCCAAGCCATGCCTCCATCCAGCAGCCCCTCAATCAACCCTGACCTGCCAACTGGCAAGCACGGCTTCTTGTACCACAATTAAAGGCCATGGCCCACAGTTCATTAAGAAGTGGGAAGAGGGGTCATGTCTCTGCCTCCCCCTTCCCTTCCAACACCTGCACACAAATGTGCATGCACTTTTATTATGGACCTGTGTTAACTGCAAACAGGAATAACTTCTGTTCAACATCTCCATGAGCTACTCTCAAGCAATATGCAGCCCTCTCAATCCCTCTGCTTTGGTGTTTGATTTGACAGCTTCTGAGCAACTCTGCTGAAAGCTTTCTACACACTTCTCACATCATCTTGTTTTCAGTGAACGGGCAGGTCATACACCAGTTGCAATGCATTTAATTCACAGCTTATAACTGTCATTGGTACACTGCAAGTTCATCGAGACTCAATGTCCAGAGAATCCATCTGCTTCATGGAGATGCAGTGCCTGGCAGAAGCTGCCACGCCATATGTAAGGGAAGATCTAGAAGGAGCAGAGGGTGTACATATTAATTACCTTTCCTCAGGATAGAAAATTTGCCATACTCTTATGTGTCTACCATACAAGCTCAGATGCTGAAAACAGACCTTGAGTAGACACCATGAATACCTAAGCCTTATATCTTAGCAGACCACTTCAGCTCAGGCTTTGGAACAGCAAACTACACACAAGGTTGTAGAAATTTCCATTTCAATTCCTCAGGAAAAAAAGAGAAATATAACAAAGGGGTTTCTATCTGCAAGTGGGCAAGAATGGCTAGCAGATGAATTAAAAGATAAATGTCAGCAAAAAAGCCACAGGTAGGTGGAAAAGCTAGAGTTTAATTTCTTCGTTTTTATTGAGATTCTGCAGCTAAAAGACAAAAAGAAAACGTTTTTCACAGTTTAAATTACAAACTGTCAAATCCACCCTTTTTAATTGTTCCAAATATTGTAATAGAAGCTAAATACACTCTTGCAAAATTCATTGACTTTAGTCATAAAACCACATTCTTAGCCTTTAACTTCACTTTCTTTTCATTTTTAATGGAGATTGGAGAAAAACAAGCAGCTGTAGTATTTGCAATGTCCAGCCATAATGGTGAGCTATGACCATGCTGGAGACAAAGGCGCTCTCAGTTTTAGGGACAATTCATGAAACAGTTGCATAACAACTGCATGGAAACAGCAATTTTCATGTATTCTCTTACTTGATGAGCAGTGTGTAGGAAAGCACATAAAGCACATTGTTTAGCTCTAACTGTGCATACAATGTCTCACTGGAAAATATCCAGTCTGCTTTATAAACTACATCTAGTTAAGAGTAAAATGTGAAGGTCAGGAGACTCAGTTTTGACCCTTTACTGCGTGAGAAACATTTCCCCAAGTTTTCAGCATAAAGATTAGCTGGATTTAAGAGGGAACGAGAAATATCCTAGGAACAAGGGAAAAGTATGTAAAGTATATACAGGAGTATACAGAAGCATATACATCACAAAATACAACTGGAAACCTTTCATAAAGGTCAAAATAATACATTCTCAGAAGGAAAATCATAGTACCCATAGTACTTTTCTCCATCACTGCAAAGCAGCAGCAAGAACATTGCTCTAGCTACAGGGCTAATCCAAACATCAAGTAAAGCAAGACAAATTGGTCTGCAACATCCTTGAAAAGCTGGAAACACACGGTTAAGTCAGGTGCTACCTAATTTGTTTGCATTTCCCAAGACTATGGTCTTTTACAGCGATCAGCCAAGAAAACTATTCCTGGAGCTACTCTGCAGATAAAATTCAAGGTGCACTACAGAAGGTAAAAACAGGTAGCGTCTCCCTTCACAGCAGCACAGAGCTGCCCAGATGGAACCAGCATCTGCCCTGGGAGCAGCAACCCAAGGAGCTTCAGGGTCCTCCAAATACCTGTGGTTAACTTCCCCACCATCTAACAAAAGCAGACTTCTGAGAAAGCAGCTCTAACATTTTGGCTCCTCAATGTAACACTGTACAAGTGCGTTCTTCCCATCAGCTTATTCATTGTAACAAGAAAGATTCCACAATCCCCTGGAAGATTAAGACCCTTCAACATTACACTTACGTGAGTATGTGGTTATGGCTCTTAGAGTAGAGAGCATATAAACAGTGAAACCAGCCACAGTCTACTTGGAAATGCCCTTTAGCACAGAGTTGGACCTCCAGCTACTGCATCCTGTTGAGGCATGGACTCACTGGGATAATAGTCAAAAAAGAGGGAAGAACTGCAGCAAATGTTTGGCAAGTTTTGATCAAAGATTTTTTTTTTCTAATATAAGTTATTTGTACTATAGAAATTGCAAAGAACTGAAATTTGGCAAAGATTTTCTAGAATTAATAGCAATAATGGCGGGATTCATCTTTTTTTTTTTTTGATAAAGCAAAAGCAGAGGTGTGTTTTTGAGCAAATGGTTCTGTGATACATATCAACATTTTTTACTTAAACTTAATTTGTTTCTGTAACTTAAAAAGTTTTGTTAGCAAACCCACTTTCAGTTTCCCATCTATGGCAATATTTACCAGAATTCATGGGAAATAGTCAGAGTTTTGATTACATTTGCATTTATGTACAAACATATAAAAGTTGCTACTTCAAGTTATATTTAAATGCAAGACTTTTGACTGTCTCCAGCTGTTTTACTAGCATGAAAAGTTTGTATTGTCACTGTATATCATGACAGTTTTACAGAACCCTTTGCTGCACCATGATACAAGCATGATAAGATAGACAGTACATGCCTCAGTAATTTAAGTAGCACCCCTGCTCCCAGCTGAGACTGCTTCCATAAAAGCACAGCCTCCAATGGTTTCAACCACAAATACTAAGATGCGAACTTGACCATATAGGCAAATTGTTACAAATGCATGGAACTATATCCAGTTTTAACTTTGCACCAGAACCCATAAAAGGATAAGGTACAATAAACGCTAATTTTCTGTCTTGTATCAAATCTGTCATTATTTTTCCGCTTAAATATTTAGATTTGTATATGTGTGCTTATATATACAAAATTCCCTGCCTATAAAACATTAATTCCTTTCAAAAAAAAAAAAAAAGGTAAGTCTTCCACAGAAAGGTACATAAACCATGTAGTATTTCTTTTGGAGTTATTCCAGTCTCTTATGCAAACACTTTTTGAGGCTTCCATAAATGATTATTTATGGACTTGCCCAAAGCTTCAAGAATCCTTTTCACAGAAACACATGCCCCAACACTACAATCCATCACATATTACTGCTTCTACAAATGTTAATAGCTCCCTTTGGGTTTACGGGTCCTTATCCATGTAGTAACTGCCATGACTCTTCCCCCCTTGGCCACAAGATCTTATGCAGAAAAAAATATTTTACATTAGAACAGGAACAGCACATCTGGATTAGTAATCTTGCTTATGGGGATTTCCTAGTTCTTGGTACTCGTAAATCTCATTACTAAAGTAAGAATGCGATTGCTGCTTTGTCCCTGAAACCCCCTCATGAACTGTATTCATGACTTAAAACACACCCAACTTAAAAATTCATTTGGACTTCAAAAAAAGACTGAGCTGCTATGCTAACATCAGGCAATGTTACAGTCAAAAATCCCTACCTTGAGTTTCTACAGGAAGCACTGAAAACACAAACTCCTTGGCATTGCAAAAACAGAAGGCCTCGAGTCCCAACTCTGCCACTGTAATGTGAAGGAAAACTCATCCGACAGTATAAAATTTATGCTACGTATATTTAAACTGACACAGGTAGTATAAGCATAGCTGAAGAATATAATTTTTACTGACATAGTAAGGCAACGCAATATTGCTACTGTGACAGAAAAAATTAATTGCTCAGCTCATGGAAATTTAACCCCTTGGTAAGCCTCATGTTCTCAGACTGTGACATGCAGTGGGTAGTTAGAAAGTTAACTGACAGCTTTGGTAAGAGTTATCACCAGGACATTGGGATTAGCTCCATGCAACATGCCACAAGGACACAAAAGGCAGAACCCACAGTGGCTACTTAGGAACTTAAAGGATTTTTAACATTAAAAGAAAGTTTCACATTTAGACTGGTTTTGCAAGGAAAAAATGGGCATTCCCCATGCTCCTATATTAAGGACTGAGACTTGACCAGCAGACAGCAGAAAGCCAGTGGCTGCCACCTTCTGAACCATGTTTCATCAGTCTTTAAAAGACTGCAGTTATCTGAGAAATTAGGTTTCTCTAATGACTCCAAATTAAGTTTCCCAGGTAGTACAGCCTGCAGTAAAAAGCAGCCACGGCTATTGACTTTCTTGTGATGCAGAAAGGTTGGAAAGCGACCAAATTAAATGTAGGTAGTGAGTAAAAAATCCAAGCAATAAATAGGGACAGGAGCTGGGAGGGAGAGGAGGAAACCTCCCTACTGGGCAACAGCTTCTTTGGATGCATTGCACCTGTGGCCAGACATGACTGCTAATTGTCGTTCCTCAACACCTGAGCATCACTGCTGGAAGGAACAGGAGAAATAAGGTCACTGCTCCAGAGAAACATATTGCCTTTCTGTGCATCCCTGCCAGCACAGTGAGATCAGCAAGCCCAGCTGTGAAGGCAGCACTGCTCAGAGCTGCTGTCACCAGCTTTCCTCTTCCAAACCTCAAACCAATAGGAAGGAAGAAAGGAATTAAAAAAGAAAGCAAAACCAACTAACCAAACAAATCAGCACAACTCAGGAAGATGTTCTGATGCTGAAATGTGATTAATGTCCTCTTCTGCAAAGTCAAAGTAAATATGGTGAGATCTGTACTATAAACTCACCTTCATGTTGGTTTCAAATAACTGTCAGTTGTGTTTTAAAAAGAAAACAACAGTTCCAACGTGTTTTAAAAGGAGAAAAACACTCTGAGCTTCAGTCTGAAAACACCTCCTACCCTACAAAGTAAGAAACCTGAACTAAAAATTCAGATTAAAGAAGAGAAACAAGGGAGTTACAGTGTGCTCTCATTTCAAAGGTCCTTCAGCTGACCGGGAGGGAAGAGGGCTGAGCAAGAAATGCTTTGCACAAGAAACCCTTCTTTTACTACCAACTTTTAACATCTCTTTTAGTAACTGCTTTATCAGATGCAAAGACTAATTGGTGCCACCAGTTCCAAAATGATCTTTAATACTACGTAACTTTTAAAAACAAAGAGCAAAGCAACAGCCTCCAAGTTGACTTCCACATAGAGCTGAGCTGCGCAGGGCATCAGGATGTGTTCCAGCTTCACAGTTAGCATTTATGTCTTGTTTTTCTTGCTCGTTTTAAACTGACAAATCCAACCAATCTCTCTGCTCTCCACTGTTTACAAATTCCCGTTTGCAGCCAATGCACATTAGCCACTTTGCTGGTGAAATACCATGCAACACATGCTGCCTTGTGCCTGTCACCTAGCAGCCCTGTGGGAATGCAGTATGAGAGGGAAAGAGCAATGAAGCGGCAAGAGAATGAGAGGTCTAAAAAGACAGGAAGAGAAACAGCTCTGAAAGAACAACAATTCCTTCATTTTCAGCTCTTTTAATGCTCCTCCTTTACATGTACACTTAGGCAAAGAAAAAGGTAGAAGGAGAGGCTGTGATTTGTCAGGCTTACTTTTTACCGATTCACCTGAGGAAGAACTGGATGCAAAATTATTCTGATAGATGAAATCTTGATAGCTTTTCAGCTAACTTAAACACTATGGGTTTTATGTAAAACTAGCCATCTTTCCAGCCTGCTGTGCACCTCAATTCTTTCTAGTCTGCATAAATTTAAAGTGATGTGGTTAATTCGAGCACCAAATACAATACTGTTTTGAGCCCTCAGTCTTACAAAAGCTGGCAAACAGCAACACAACAGTCCAGTGGAGCAAGATAATTCAAGAACACAAGTATTCATTTATCACATGTGCTTTGCCTTTGAACACAAACCAAGATTACAACTCAGCCAGGTACCAATATTTGAACTGTTCCAACCCTGTGCAAGCCTGACTCACAGTCCTGGGTGAAACGCTTGCAGCCATGACAAGTTTCTCCTGCCAGAGTGTATAACCTAAACTCTCTTCAGTCCTGACATTTCCCCGGCAGTTTGTCAGCTCCCTTCAAGCAGATGATCCCACTCAGACAGAACTGCACAGTCAGATTTATGATCCAGCCAGATTTTATACGTTGAGGCAAACTGGGTCCCAGAAAGTGGAAATAAGCCTTAAGACTATATCCCTCATTCCACTTTCCTTCAAAAAATAACATGTTATCATCTCTGCTATAGGCAGGCAGGGAAGCTATCATAGCTTGCTGCCCAATTATGGGAAGAATTCTGGCCTCCCCCTCCAACTTGTACAATGGGCTCTTTATCTAAATCAGTCAGAAAAATTAATACACCATTAATCCATCAGTAAAGCTTCCTTTCCCATCTCTGCCTTGCAATGTGAGCACGGGCTAAGGCAGGCAGCATGAGAAACTTTATGGAAGTTACACAGTGACCAGCAGCAGGAGTACCTGCTGTACCAGCAGGAGTACAGTGGTTCTTCTTCTCAACAGGTAAGATCCCAGAGGCATTAGAAGCATATCTGATGTTGCCGAAGGTATCAACATGCCAACAATCAGAACTAAGTACCAGCCACTGACTGCAAACACAAACTCTCTCTTTGGAAGTTTTTCAGGAGCAAAAGGGGTTAAAAATAAATCTTCAAAGCACAGATTAAAATAGTCTTCTAGCATGCTGGGAGCAAAACACAAGAGTATACATCCTGTGTTAGTGTTCCTGCATCCAAACCATTTACTAAAGTCACAATTCTTCCTGACTCAGAACTGAAATTCTGGTCAAACAGCTATTAACTGCTCCCAGAAATGAAAAGAAATAAAAATCTCTTAAGTTCAAATGCCCTTGGAGAACCTGCCTGCTGTTACTGGCGCAGCCTTACAACACAACTGAGTCAACCTTGGACTTTCCATTAACAAACTAGTGCTCTGGCAGCACTGGAGAAATTACAACCAAATCACTTCAAAAAGTATTTTTAACCACACACACATGCCACTGCCTGCCATCCAGTAAATACACTGCTAACTCCAGCTCATAGAATCATAGAATCATAGAATAGTTAGAGTTGGAAAGGACTTCGAGATCATCTAGTTCCAACCCCCCTGCCAGGGGCAGGGATGCCTCCCACTAAACCATGTCACCCAAGGCTATGTCCAGCCTGCCCTTGAACATCACCAGCAATGGAGCATTCACAACTTCCCCGGGCAACCCATTCCAATGCCTCACCACCCTTACAGTAAAGAATTTCTTCCTCATATCAAATCTAAACTTCCCCTCTTTAAGTTTGAACCCATTACCCCTTGTCCTCTCAGTACAGTCCCTCATGAAGTGGCCCTCCCCAGCATCCCTATATGCCCCCTTCCTTTTGGAGGAGCAAACTTCTGAGATTTATTTTGATTTATGGTAAATATGAGGTATGCTTGAATAAATACCTGACAAACTCTATTCAAAATAATAACAACACATACACACACAAACTACTTTTTAAAAGTCCCATATAAAACACAGAGCAGGTTTGAGTATTGCAGGGGTTCATTCAGAGCTGCCTATCATGCACTCTAGATCTCCCTCCTTCTCTCTGTGGAGCAATTCACATCGCCATACTATTATCTCTGTTATTTTGCATCTGGGACCTCTTCTCAATCTGCCCTCATAAACCGAAACACACTTAACATTTTCCAGTAGGACCACAAGGCAGTCATCCAAAAAGCCACCCAGGCTGTTACAAGTGGAGTCTTAAATGGCTTTTGGTCCCACATAACGAGGAGAGATTCCTGCAGCACCTGCCCAGAGGATTTGCTATCAACAACTATCAGCTACAAGAAGCATAAACAAAACTTACCCATGCACCACACAGGCAGTACCTTTATGCTGCCCAGATGGGAAATTAAAGGTTTTCTCACTGATTACTATAAGCTTTCACAATTTTAACCTGAGAAAAACTTGGCAAGGCAGTGCTGCTCCTGGGCTTTTGTGCTGTTCTCCTCCAACCCCACCTGCGGCTCCCAGCTCCCAGTGGGACCTGAGCAGCTGGACAACAGCACAGACCAGGGGCTGACACAGCAGCAGCTATTGCAAGGGTTAAAGAGAAAGCTAAAGAGTCACCTTTTCTCTGCTGGCTCCTGTAGATCCAGTTCTCATCATCCCCGTCTACCTGCTGCACACACATGGAAGAGAGTTCACCATCGCTGCGAAACAATCTCTTTGTCTGCCTTGACAAGGAGGAGAAA
Source organism: Forpus xanthops (assembly GCA_032466535.1). Taxonomy (NCBI): domain Eukaryota; kingdom Metazoa; phylum Chordata; class Aves; order Psittaciformes; family Psittacidae; genus Forpus; species Forpus xanthops. The sequence goes on along the minus strand of JASSUY010039078.1, from coordinate 79,644 downwards.
TTTATCCAGCTTACAGCGCGCGAGAGGGAGCCTGGGTTTTGTTTGAGTTTGAAAGGTCTCGAAACACACTCCTTTTTCATTTTCTTTCAAGCCAGCTACTGGCCTCAGTTCCAAACAGACCTTTCTGAAATCGTTCCTGTCCCCCTTTCTCAGTGGTTTTCGTGGGAGGCTAAACAATTTCAATCCGATTTCCGTTCAGGTTTCTTCTCGCTGCATTTAAACCAGCACCAGTATGGAGGTAGGTCACTGTGCCAGCACAGCTCCCCTGAAGCTGTTTTGATACAGCACTTAGGGAGCTGCCAAAGAAAACAAAGGGGAGAAAAGCAGCAGAAAGTGGCACCTTGCAGCAGCAGCTCAGAGAAGCATGTAACGGCTGAGCAGAATATAGCACTAAGGCACGTGTTTTCCCCATTCTCCACTCAACAGCAAGAACTGTAGCTCCACTCTTCACCCTGGCATCGCACCCCAGGAGCGTGCATGCATTTCAGTCCCCTCTTCTGGCTCACCAAAAACACCCCACGGGGACAGAAGAAGAGGCAGAGATCACATCCCAGCATGGCACGGCTCAGGAGGGACAATGGACTGGCCACAATTCTGTCTCCTTGTTCTGGCTGCCCTGCTCTTCCTCAGTGAGAAAAGCCTGGTGAAGGAGCTCCAGGAAGGCTCTCCTAACAATAAAACAGACTGCGTGGCTATCGCTTAGGATTAGAGTGAAATACGATAGGCTTGCTCTCCTAAGAGCACCACCACAGAAGCAAAACTCCTCCTTTCCTCTCAGCCTGCTCAGCGGCAGCACAAACTTCTGAACCCTGAATGCAGAAATAGAGAAGCACTTGTGCACCTCTGTTGACTTGGGAGAGAGAAACAATAAAACTCTGGGGTGTCCTGAGCAGTGTGCTGAAAACATCAGTGCCCCTGTAACCTGTGGATCATTTAAAGAGACATTTGTGCACAGGCACAAACAAAATCTGCACATGAGCAGGCACTTCTAGTGACCACAGTGCCACTGGTATGACTGCAGCTCACAAATCAGGTTTAGCTCCCAGCTATGCTGTGTTCTGCCACCTTCTCTTTACGCTAGCTGCTGGAAATAGCATTATAAAGTCAGGCACTACTGAAAGCTGCTGCAGTGCCAACAACTTGCCCTGCATGCTGACACCAATGCTGCTTCCTGGAGGGAGTAAGCCTGGAGGCAGGTGAGGTAAATGCACCATTTTAAAGCCGACAGAAGTTGGCAATACCAAGGCATCCCAATACCCGTGGTTTTTGATGGGATCTGTCACCAAGATGCAAGCTGACAAAAAAGCACGCAGGCTTGTATCTTGCAGCAGAAGAATAGATGTGAATGTATGAGATATCCAATAAAATCAGCTCAGTGAATCCTCAAGGCGACATCGGTAGTGAGGATCCCAGGAAAGAACATGAGAACAAAAAACATAAAACCACCAAAAGTGCCACCTATCTAAAGGATAAGCATTAATGCCTTAACATCCTCATAGCTGCAGATGATATTAGGAAAAGGACAAGCAGCTTAAGAAAACAAGGGTACAGGCTTCCAGCTCCCAAGCTATCAGTCAGATTTACATTACTGCAGAACACATCCCAACCCCCTGGCAGATGCTCTCGCAGCCCTTTGGATTCTGCTGCACAGCCACTTCAAAATCGTTAAAAACAAAGGCTCCAGCTTTTTCTGAAACTTATGGTTCTCTGACTCATAATAAGAGGATAAGGTTTAACCCACTGACTGGGAGGCAAAAAGCTAAGTACTGTATCAGATTACCCTATGAATCAACCAGGCAACCAAAGTGACCTTTGGCTCCTACTAACACAGAACAATGGGCTGGCCAACTGTCTTCTGTAAATAATTTAATAGGCTGCATTTAAATTGAGCTTGCCCAGCAAGGTAATGTGTATGTACATACACAGGCCTTCCACCACTTCCCAAAGTCAGTGGTGGCATAGTGGGGTTGGGGAGGAATGCCCAATGGGAGCAGGCACTGCTAACATTTGCTTTTCTGTCTGTGTCATCAGGTTTTTCTTTTATGGAGGGGTTTTGTCTTAAAAAGACACCACTCCTTACCCCCGATGAGACAGGAGGCTTGGGTGTGCTTTTTTGGGGGGGTGTTTTGTTTTTATTCTTTAGGCCTTTTGCTCAGAACAAGATTTGGAGTATGTGGGGTGACATACCCCTAGACACGCAACACTGGAATATACATTTGGGGCCAATCCATATTCAAATGGCCAGGATATAATGTAAAAATCATAGACCATGTTTTAAGTCAACTTGTTTCTTTCGAGAAAGAGCAAACATTTGGAATTGCCAGTACTGCAAAGCACACAGGACTGTAAACTACCACAGCTGTACACAGAGCCAGATGTATAAAAATCCAGCTAGGAGCTACAGAATCACAGTCGTCTCCATTCCGCTGTCTACTCAGAATATTACAGAAACCAACAAGAAGGAAACCCTTTCAGATTAACCCAAAATACCAGGGTAAATCCCAGAGACCTGCCCAGCCTTGGCAGCAATTTGATTTTAGGAATTTTCCTGACCTGTCTGGAGCTCTGCCTTTATACCATGGTGCTGAGTCACACTTTGGTGATGCAAGGGCAAAAACACTGCTGTGGGTGATTGACCATAACATTTCCACTGTTACTGTAAATCAAAGTGATGCAATGGTTTGCTCAAAGTTTGGCATGATGATATTTCATTGCAGGAAAGATAAATCACAATACTGCCATTACCACAGAAAGCTTTTTATTTGTAGGTGGCAAGAAGCTTAATATCTTCTTACATTGTTGCCCATGTGGATCAAAAGTAAATTTCCCAAGATCAAGAAAAAACAGTGATTACCATCTGAAAACCACCACATATTTGGGCATTAACACCAACAGAATTGCAGGTTAATCCATGCTTTAATCAGCAGCCAAACACAAGGCCAAGGAGTTGGAAATTTTAGGAACTGACACGCTTTAGAGGATTAATTCTGTAAAATGCTCTATGAAGCCATTTAAGAGAAACCAGGTACGCTTCTAATAAGCTTAACTAGTTTTACAACCAAACTATTTTCTCCCTTATGAAGTCATCATACAAGTAAGCAGCCTTCATATTTTCCAGGCTATGTGTGTAAAGATTAAGGCATTGGTTTTCATTTACTTAATACAAGCCCGTCTCAGTAGAAAAACATGAAGGAATCACAGAAGAAGAAACTCAGAGTTTGAAGTAGAATGCTAAATTGGTTTCTCCTCCTTCCCTTTTCTTTACTTTTTAGAGGTGAACAAAAGCAAATATGCACAGCTTCACATGCCATCAGGATTTCTACCATCAATCACAACCTGATCATCAAAGAATTCTCTCTGAAAGTTGTTCAGCAAACACTCGTTCATGGCTCACAGCTACTGCATTCCCCTAAGGCCAGCAAACACAACAATTATTGCACGGAAAAGGTTTTGGTTCAGTGTAAAAAAACAATGATACGGAAGCGCAAAAAAAAAAAAAAAAAACCAACAGCCTCAAACCCCCTCAGATATGCTCTGGTTTTGTTTGGGCTGTGGTTTTTGGCACCATTCACCTGTTAATTTAATTCCTACATTTCCTAGTCTATCATTTCTGATGACTCAAGCAGACAGTAACAAGGGTGATTCACAGCCACTGCTCCAGCAGCAGAGAGGGCACCTCTCTGGGACTTCCTGGGTGTTTTCCTTCAGGTGGTAATAGCTCATCACCAGCTAGTCATAAAGCCATTTGGATTAAGCACTGTCCAAAGCCCATTGAAAACACCTTGCCTGCAGACTCAACTCTTTGCTATGCAGCTCTTGCTGCAGGCAAGCACAGGGAATGGGGTCCTCCTGACGGCCCTAAGCGACCCTGCACCTCCAAAACTGCCGCACCACCAGATCTGCTACATATGGTCAACTCCTTGGTGCTGATCATCATCTCCAAGCAGAGATACATGGAAATGGTGGTAGCTGTTGAAGCCTTGTGAACCTGACCTTCACCAGAGCTCTCTACAGTGCACCTGCTCTTATACAAGTATCTTATAGGACGCTCACATAGCAAACCACAAAGTAACCTGTATTCCCACAGGATTGTTTCCAGCAAAGCAGTCACAGAGAGCTATTGGTATTACAACAGGGCCTCAAACTTCCAGTTAAGATTGTCCCTTCTTGTGCAGAGCACATAGCGAGAAACTTACTTCTAATGTGAATGGACCTGAAAGGGGGAAAGGCTCTTGCCCAAGATCACAGAAAGGATAAGCAACAAAGCCAAGAAAAGAAAGTAGGTCTCCTGGCTACTGGCCTCGCAACCTACTTAAGTAGGCCCTGCCTCACACAAAAAAACATGCCTATTAATTGCTTTTATCGCAACCACTACAGTGCCTCTGAATGCCCTAATTACAAATTAAAATCTCCTTTCTGTTTTGTTACCCATTTTATCCTTTGGCATTTTTTCCCCAACTTAAGATTATACCATGCTACAAATGATCACAGAAATAGAAAAGAGCTCTGCACTGTAGGGTTGCTTCAAGCATCCCATCCACATTTCAAATTTGATTAGGTCCGTGGGGAAGGAAAGATAATAAAAAATAACGAATCAGACTGCAACAACCACAGAGGATAAAACAAGTCTGGACCAGTCTGTATGAGCATCTCCACAAGCCTCCCCCCCTTCCACTTCTATACCCTGGAAGGACTCACTACATCAGGGCAGGCAATATTTCCAGGACGGTGTGTGAGCAGGGAGTGCAGGCAGGGATCCAGCCACCCCGCTGTGAAGCCCGCTCCAACTAGCCGAGGGATGCTGGGGTTAGTGAGAGGTGCCATTAGCGACACAGTTATGGTGACACACACACTCGTGATTTGGCTTTTAGCAATTTGCTTATAGAAAGCTGTTATTATCTCTGCTCAAAATGTAATTAACAATTTTAGTGTTTTATGACTCAGGCATGACAGCTCACTAATTAAGATAGCTCTGCTAAAGCTCCCACTAACTGTAGCCACAGCCTCGATTCCTACATGAGTCCTCTCGACTTGTGGGGCTCTGCTTTCATAGCAAAATGCCTTATAAAATCTCTTAACATCACAGGGTCAACTCCCCTCCAAAGCTGAAGCTCTGCCAGGAAAGTACTCCGCTCACAACTGTTAGCCAGCCATCCCAAGTGCTGACGGTCTGTGAAGATTAACTATCCAAGTATTGAATTTTTGAGGAGGGAATAAGTCTTCTGAAATCTAAACATTATTTCCCTTCCCTATCCCCCCCCGGCACTCATCTGTTCATTGAATCCCCAAAAGTTATCTATAACAGTTCTGATCAACATGAGAAGTCATTTACAGGGTCTGGGAGAGAAGCTCGAGCAGTGCTACGTAAGTCACCCAACACTCAGTGCCTCCTCACCCCTGCACTCTACCATCCTGCACTTCACCAGGCACCCACCACTCCAAACCAGGACAGTTTGCTGAGGATGCTCTGAATCAAACTACCCCTTTTATGTCAGCAGGCAGCTCCTACCTCCCAGGAAAAGAAAAAAACCTGTGAGTTTGTAATACCCTGTCTCTATTTCACATATATTCCTGCCTGCTCTTGAACACTGCAATGAACACACGGGTTTAAAGAAATTGTGACTTAATAAATGCAACTTGCATCACTTTCATCTAAACTGCAAGATCAGTTTGGTCTTACTTCTTTACTCAGCATATGCTCTGTTCATGCTAAGAATGAACTCAAATCAGTTTTAACGCCTGAATTTGCATGTGAAACTTTGCAACACACCAGTTAACATCAGAAATTCAGAAATACGAGATTCTAGTGAAGCACAAGAAACTTCTACTAGGTCATGTAAGTTTCCTGTGGAAATGCTGGCAGCTGTACTAAAAACAACTGGAAGCTAGTTACAACCAAAGTGTATAAAAACCATTAACACAAATTGAGGACCATTCTGCCAGCAGGAAAGTACCCCAGCCGACCACATAAACACCTGTTTCCCACTTCTCTGATTCAGAGAGGATACCAAGGAAACTGCAGACGGGATATGGCTGTTTGCTTTGAGGTGGAAGCCCTCTGCTGGTTAACATAAACTAATTAACGCTCTAATCTGAATGGTTTTGTAGATAGCAGAACCACAAAGAGCAGGAAAGAAGAGAGTGGCTAAAGAAGTAGCAAAGAATCATCATCAGTAAACTCAGAAATCTCATTCTTCATCTTATTTACTAGGCGCATGAACGCAAAAGATATTTATTTTTTGGTTTCTTTTTCCTGTTTGTATTTACATACTGTTTGACTTACAAACTATGCAATTTAATAAATCTTACTAGGTGTTTGCGATAATAAAATGCTGAAAAAGATCATTGGAACCCAGTGAGAAACTTGGATAGTCCTGACTATTCCCATACTGAAAATGTCATTCACAAGTGTGTTATAACCAGGTGTCACTAACATGCAGAACACATTAAAAAAAGAAACACAGAAGAAACTGTTTCTTACTATAGATGTGATTCTATTTGCACAATCTTTTTGTCTTGAATCCTGTATCACTAAAACATATTTCAATGTTACTCACAGCCAAAACAGCAAAATTATTTAAGCTTACTGATGCTGTACATACATCTCTCTTCTAGGAAAAGGGCTAAGACCGTGTTGTTCCTATAAACTGTGTATGAACATTGAACTTCAGAAGAAAGACAGAAGGCTCACTTTTGCATGTGTGCGCACAGGTACAGGACTGCTGTCATGGTTTCTCAGTTCATCTGTTTGCATGCCAGCTTAGCCTGACACATGGTAAGTACAGAGGAGTGTGTTGCAACTCTGAACAACATTTGCAAATGAAACCCATCCCTGCCACGCCTGCAAGAATGCTGCAATCTCTTTTCCTCACAACAGGCTCTAGTTTAAAACAAACTCATTTCTAGGCGGAGGATGAGCACAAGGAATGTTGCTGACACACAGAGTGAGCAAGAAGAACAGTTTGTGTCTTAGTTACTGTCCTACATAGTTATATTTAATCCCAATTAAAATAGTCCAGCTAAAAGCTTAATTAAAAAATGTAAGAGAAAACAAAACTTCTAAAATAATGAACATATGGCCTATGTACATGTATGTGCTCTCTCTGTATGAAGTGCCTGCTCACGTGCTTGCTCCATATGTACACATCCACATAATTCAGCAGAAGCACCAACTGTGACCAATGAGAAAGGTTTCACCCCTCCTGCAAGTTCCCCTTCTGCCATATACAGGCCTGAAATCCACCTTAATTCTTTCCGTCTTTTGCAACCTTGAAACATTTAAACATTCTCCCCTACCAGCAGCAGTTTCTAGGTGGAAAAAGACCCAGAAATACAAAAGAATAATACACAGGGTCATTCTCGTAGAGCCTATGGTTGACCCAATAAACCCTGTATAAAACATCTGACACACAGGAAGGGTTCCTATAATCGGCTGCCAAAACAAGGTGAGGACAGGAGGGAAAATGAAAGCCCAAATTATCGTCAGTAGAAGATAGGATAAATAAGGACATTTATGCAAGCATAAGGAATTATTTGTGGCTGTCTCTCAATCAATGTGAAATAATTAGCCTCAACAGACAGCTGTTTAGCCTCAGTTAAAAAACTGAAAGTGTCAATTCTTAAATTGCATCTCTTTGCTCACAGCACAGAAAAAAAACAAATCAAAGCTTTGCAATCTTCTGTAATTTGTACCACAGCTTCTTGTTTACGTATCTAAAGAAAACTCGTCTTCTGGCATACCCACTTACTTAGTGAAATGTAGGGTGGGAGGGGTAGAAAGTGAAAGAGAAATTACATATTATTTAAATTACAGGTGTAAAAAATGTTTGTTCATCAGATACTAATCTGCTGAGAGCCCAGTGGATGTCTCCCACGATATTAACACCCCAAATCAACTTCTCCCAAGGAGGAAAGACTTTAGAAATCAGACTTAAGACTTCTCACAGCCACTGCCAACCACCAATCACTATTTCAGTTGGTTTCATCAAGGCAAAGGAGATTCACATCTTGATAGTCATTTTTAAATTAAGTCACCCTGACATTTCACTATTAACCAGTAAACTACATTACAGGCTTAGTCTTCACCTAGGGCTTTTTCCTGCCCATGAGACAATCTTTAGCCCAAAAGCATCTCTAAGCTTCTCATCATGCAAGTTCTTCAAAGCCTTCCTCTTCAGATGCTTGAAAACCGACTATCAATCCTGATGCATCATTAACTCCCAAACACCTCTGTCAGCATGACTTCTCCTATGGCCAATGCCAACATAATGCTCCTGTATCTTTTATTCCTTTCACTAAATGAAGTAAAGCAATTGGCACAACTGGCAGCCCACATGCCAAGTCCAGTATTTCATGAGGTCTTTCACCTTCTCATTGGCAGAAACAGGGAATATGGCTCAAGCTCTGTAACTGGGCTTGCACACAATGTAGGAAGAAGTGGAACAGCAGAAGATCTCTACATGAACAGGCCTAGGTCCCAGGACAGTGCTCTCTGCAATACATACTTACATCTTTCAGGAGGTGAGGGCTCAGGAAAAGAAGTAGGACCCAAAAAAGGAAGCTAACCCCTTTCTTACTATATTCTCTGTATAAGCAAAAGTAAAGGCCACCAGATGTAAAAGAAAATGTCAAACTAGCTTAAATAAAACACATCCCCAAAAGAAAATATTCAACATATGGTTTAAAAGATAGATTTTTATTATGAAGATAGCAAAACGAAGATTTAGTTGCTGTGTTTTTCACCCAGTTCAGCCTGTAAAGGCAAGCCACCTTCATCAACATGAACCTTATTGCACTAAATACAAATGGAAACCAAAGGATACTGAGAAGTAACAAAGATTTATTATTTCACTTGAAATAAATATTCCCTATTTACAGGCATCTGGTAAACCACCAGCAGCGGAAACTTATGCCATATAGATATTCCTAAAGAAATATGAATATGGACACATGGGATTACGTAGAAAATACATTTATGCAGAAATACTCCGTATTCACCCATGTGCTCATGTGCTCTATCACCTACTACATTCTTGTTATGCAGCCAGGTTTATTCACCTGGAGGAGTCCGCTGACAAACAAGGAGAATGTTTCATATGTATTTATTCATCAAATAAAAATAACAATGGTTTCTAGACGGGAACTACCACCTTCTTTTGATTCACATGCCTCCCATGCTACCGTTTCCAAAACTCCTCAAGTTGTCAAGATTATCAAGATTGCTTAAATAGCCAACACTTCTCCGCATTACTTTTTTCCTGAAATAGCAAGTGGAAAACATGCTGGTTTTCTCAGACAGCTCTGGCATAGAGATAATGCCATGCTCTGTGGTTAATCACTAGCCGTTTTTGCTCCAAGGCAAGTGACTCATCTCTGCTTTCCACACTGGTGTCTTCCAAACAATTCTGGGTAAAACTCTGCTAGTTTATTCTCACCAAAGACATTGTATGAAAGCACAATTACACAGAAGGGATCACATATTAAATGAGTTTTTTAAAGCATTCCATTAAAAAATGTGCAAGGCAAATATTGCAGTAACTATTAATCAAGTCTAAAAATAAATTAAAACAAACTTCATGAAAGACGCCTTTGCATTTGATGGCATTTAAAGCTTTTCCTTCAAGTATGAGCATGGCCACAGCAGGATTTGCTCCTCTCATCCAATGGCACCTTTTCCCAAGCTTACAAAAACAGATGTGAGGAGACACTTTCAATCTTCACTTGCAGACACTATTGTTTTTTCATTATGACAAAGCATTACTGAGCTTGGTGGCAGAAACCACCCACTTTCAGGAACTCTCAGTGCAGTTGATATTCCTCTGCTTAACAAAAGATGCCTTGGTTTAAGGCTGTGTCTACAGGCTGTTGTTACAGCACTGCACCCAACTGACCTTAATTTATGAAGGGCTGCTCTGGCTGAGGGATCCCGAGTTTGTTTAGTTTAGGGCCATCAAAAGGCAACAGACTGACAGCTCTAAAGAACACTGGGAGTGGGGGGAGAAATCACATCTTGGCTAAAATACATGGTACCTGCAAGTATCCTTCAGCAGTGAATGGGCCATCTTAAAAAGCACAGTTTAGCTGTTGAGTTAGTACCCTGCATGGTTTCTCTTAAAAAAAAAAATACAGGAAAAAAGTGCCACCTTTTAGACACTTGTAGGAAACCTAAACCAACAGGCAAAGCAGCTCCCTTATGCCCCCCAAATTCTGGCCTACTCTAGGGGTCACTGAGAGTATCTCAGAGGAAAAACTTAGGAGAGCACCCAGAAGAGTGCTTGCAGCCCACCCTCCCAGGTAGTCAATGAGGTCTACCCTCAAGTGGGGTCAGTACAAGGCACCTTTTATTTTGCTATCAAGCAAAGCCAGAGAATGAAGTTCACATCTTTCCCTGTCCTCTGCATGCCTGTTCCTGTGCAAGCACAGCTGCTTTTGGGACTGCCTGGAAACCAGCACAACCACATTCAGAAATTACAGAATGGTTTGAGTTGGAAGGGACCTTGAAGATCATCTAGTTCTGATCCCCTAACATGGGCAGGAGCACCTTCCACTAGACCAGGTTGCTAAAAGCCCCGTACAAACTGGCCAGGGACCAAATTCTGGGATTTAATCTAAATCACTACAGTGAGCCAATTTACAGCCCCAAAACAGCTGTGTCAGCACAGCCAGAGGGACAGCAAGCTGATGGAGACAGGTGGACATGAGCACTGAAAGAATGGGAACTTCTTCAGGAGTGAAGTGTGTCAGGTTAATCAGCCATGCCCCCAAGGCTACATCTGTCCAGGGGGTTTTACAAACTCTCAGGTTTGTTTCTCTTTGGACAATTCAGGGTATTACTAAGAAGGCCAGAGCAGAGTGCTTTCCTGGATCCCTGTTCACCATTTACCTCAAAAACAAAACAAGCAGCTTTGATTTTCAGTTTCAAACAGAACTCTTCTTTGGAGGAAAATCTGTTTGCAGAGGTGGTTTTTGTTTTGTTTTGTTTGGGTTTGTTGTTTTTTTTTTTCAAATCGTGCTTTATTGTCACTATTTGTGCGAAAGTGATGCCTGAAGCCTTTGGTAGTTTCCAACAAAGAAAAAATTACTAAAGAAACTCCATAGTGGGTTGAGATCAGGGTTGGGCAAAGAGAGTGCTTAGAACATTTATGTGAATTAAGTCACCAAAAAAGACTGAAAACACTTCATGAAAATGTGTGGAGAAGTCATCGCCACAACATAGAAGGAGTACGGCATCCAAGATCACAGGAAGGTCATTACTGTATGCATACTCCTTTTTTATTTTTAGGTTTGGCAATCAGTTTTGCCATGTTGGAAGTTCTCTCCTCTGCTAAGAAGGTTTCATTATATCCAAAAGCACCTCAGCAACCAGCCAAGACAGGGATCAAGAGAGGGAAACACTGTTATGTTCTCCCCAGTTCAGGAGAGGATGAAGCCAAGGTAAATAATGTAAGAACTGTCTTCTGAAGTAAACTCTTCTTTTAGTTCATAGGTTATTTCTGCACTGTCAGCCAACTACAGACATCACAGTTAGCTAGGGCAGCCTGCTGAAATTAAGTAGAAGCATATTTCCCACTTAATTCCAGTGAACCTGATTTCCTTTACAAATTTTTAACTCTAGGCTCCCAAGGCAAAGTTGATGCCTTCTGCTTGGCTTTTAACGCTGCTTTTTAATCATATTTTTACTGGAAACCTTCACCTTCAGACTTTACTGCAGAAAGCCACTACAACACAGGGCAGAACATACATTTCTGTGCTAGAGTGGCAAGCATGGAGTAGAGAAAAAAAGTCACTCATGTGAGTGGAGAGTAGGACACACATTGCTGGCCCTCCAGCCCTGATGGAAAACAGATGTCACTGTCTTGTACCTGAGGTGACAAAAGCTCACTCCCCAGCTAAAACATGCAACACACACGCACACACCCCCTTCCTGGAAAACCAGCTCAAGATGCAACCTGAAATGCACTCCTAGTCTTCAGCAGCAGATCCACTGGATAGACACTCATCCAGCTAGTTTTAAGCTCGGGGGTGCTGTTGCCTTTGCATGTCTTCAGCAGAGATTCATCTGCAGTTGTCCTACAGGTTCCGTCTGTAAAACTGGGTCTGCATCTCCTTGCGGGAAGGCTGGCCTCCTTCGTACCCTCCCTTCTCATCCCACAAACTCTCCATAATGACTGCTTTTTTCTATAGTGATGGACACTGTTAGTCAGAGCCACACACAGACACATGAGAAAAATATCTTTAACCTCATCAAACACTTTCTCTGGTGTCATTCCCTCTCCATGTGCAGCTTCCCAGGATACTGCAAGTGGGAAATTAAGCCAGGGAAGGCAAGGTAGTGCGGAGCAACCACGCTGCTGCTCTGCATATGGGATGTGGGGGGAAACACCATGCACACATTGCCTTTCACAGTGCTGCCAATTTCTGCAAAATTCAGGGTTTGTACTGCTGCTTCCCACATCCTGGTTCTGGGGAGTCACATATCTGGGTGAAAATCTCATCTTTTATCTTCAAAGAAAAGAGAACATTTCTAAACTTAATTTGAGGGATGGGGGAATTCACACAACCCAAACACCATAAAAGAGCTATTACAAAGAATCCTTTTTATTTTCATATTTCATTATTTTGGGGAGGTAAGCTCAAGATCCTGAGAGCTTTGGTTAAACACACTTCTGTAGGTGGGAAGAACTTAGCCAAATTCTCTGGAATGGAAGCAGTTACACTGCAGGAATGCAGTTAAAGCAAGATAAGGGATGCTTTCCTGGGGAGGGTGCTGAATACTTGCATTCAATAGTTTTACTGTCACTTCTGTGAAGCTAATGCCTCATCAGGGTGGAAACAAGAAAAATACCGGCTTTTATTATTTAATTATTGGGTGCATACCCTTAGCAGAGAAAGCAGTTTACTAAGTAATTGCTCACCACTAAGTAGCTAGGACAAGCATACTGACAAAAATACTGCAGATCCCAAGTGTTAGAAGAGAAGTAAGAACTGAAGCAGCACCTGTATGAAAAAAAGTAAAAAAGCTTTCTACAAGGTAAAGCCTTTAGCAAGTATGAACCGCTAACACAGTCTCTCCTCCCTGAAAATTCACAGCCAAACATAAGCATAAGAGACTAAATTTATTACACTCAAAAGCTAATAAAAGAAATTTAAAATTCTTCTCCTACAATGCTTATTTTAGCCAAAGAGTTTACTCAAAATCTGATCTTGATTCTTAACAGCTCTCATCATTGATGATTACACTCAGATTAATCAAATTCTTCAAAACTACAAAGAAATACCAAACCCCTCCAACTTCATCTTTAAAAGCTCTCATTCTTTAAAGAGGTAACCTCACAGGGCCTTTTTAAGCACACAGTAAGCAACAGTTGAGATGACAAGAATGTGATCACCACTAGCATGCTGTCTAAAAGAAGTCTCTTTTTCAATCACCCGAAGCTTGGTGTATGTAAAGGCTAGCAGGCAGCTCCCCATGAATGCCTCCACCCAGCTATTAACTACTGTCACAAGATTTATACTTCATCTGTTTTCTGCCTCTCCTGTTTCGTTCCTACAGCATCAGTAATAAATTTAGGACAAAAAAAAAAACAAAATCAAAAATTCAATCACTGCCATCTTTTGAAGCCAGTTCACCAAAACATGAGCTAACCAATATTTATACTGCTTGGTGTGAAAGATTAAACGAGTACCCATTGAAAATGTCTTGTTTATGTTTCCTTGTTTTCCTCTAGGAGACAGTTTACTTCCAGGTTGCAGATCAGTTTCCAAAATAAGCTGCTTTTGTTCTCAGAAAAAGCAAGAAGGGACGAAATCAACATTTAACGCTTTGTACCTAAAGATGAAACATGTCTGATTCAGCCAAGTAACCTATATCACTGCCAACACAGACTAACATTTTGTCCTTCTGTCCTTTCTTAGAGAAAACTATATTAAGCAGGGTGAGAAAGAAAAAGCATTAATGACTGACTAAATACACTGAAGTACATTGAAAATATTTTCTAAAACAAGAGTGGTCAACCCAGATTGCTTTTTCTGGTTTTATGATTAAATGAACAGACAGCTGGCAAGAGATACGCAATGCGGAAGAGTCAGTTACTCAAAATGAACCTAACACCTTGGAATCATATAATGTTTTAGAATTCGAACTAAATAATAGTCTGGAACATTTACAACAAATGTCACGTGCTTCTGCCACACAAAAGAAGACAAAGACTGGAGTGCTGGACAACACCAGAGCTTACTAATGGGAATTTGAAAGAAAAGATAATGGACAAAACAAGAGCTGATGTTTCCACCACAAGGATGAAGATGACCCTCTGCCCACAGGAGAGATGCTACAATTTCAGGATGGAAGGGGGGGAGAATTTTCTTTGCCCACAAAAAGCCCTTGAAGACAAAGAAGCTTTGGGTTAAAGATTTTACAAGTATGGTGCATTTGAACATGGGTTGGTTTTGGTCTGGGTTTTTTTGTTGTTGCTGCTGGTTTGGGTTGGTTGTAGTTTTGGGTTTGGATTTGTTTTGTGTGTTTGTTGGTTTGGGTTTTTTTCTGAGAACTCAGCACACCCATATTCATATCACAAACTTAAATTTTTATCCCATTTTACTGATCTCTTACACTGCTCTAAAACACAAATCTTGTGTAAAGAAACACACGCTATGCACTACCACAAATGAGCTGGTCCATAGCTGAAGCAGTCTGCTACAGCTATCATTCTCCACTACCTTTATATTACTGCTTAATTCCCTCTTCTACTTGATTTACAGCATTTCTGCCTCCATCAACACAAATGCCAAAATAGGGTCTGGGTGATTTGATTGGGAAGTTCTTCAGAAACTTGAGGATAATATTAAACAGGAACTTTGGCAAATAAAAGGAAGACATACAAGGAAAAATAAACTCCATGTAGTAGGATTATATAGTCAAAGTGAAAAAACATTGATTTTGTCTGATCTGTGGCTTGTTGGCCCTTTGTTAAAGCAGACTCACATATATTGAATGTCTATTTAAAAGCAGACTACATTTGCTAAACCATACTGGAGCTAAAAAACTATTTGTAGCTGAGACCATAAAAGGGAGAAACCTATGAAATGTGTTATGTTCACCTACCAAAGCTGTTCTCTAGCAATCAGCAGATTCAATCCTGTTCTTAGACACAATAGAGTCTAGTCTGGAATACAACAGTAAACTAAGACAAACCATTACAAAAGCTCTCCAGAGATTTCACTTTTTCTTTCTTCTTTGTGGTATCAGACACTGTTGGCAGGAAATCCTGATGGCAAAAAACATGATGTGTTCAAAGTTTACTGCTCAGACTTTCTAGCAAGAGGATGGGAACAAAACACTTCCTTACATATTGCACTTAAGAAAAAGAAGGAAAACATCAACAAAGGTCTTCATCATGGTGAAAAAATGTCTGGAAACAATTAGTGACTAAAAAAGGGAGGAGAAAGTAATAAAAAAATACTTAAAATGCTAAGTATTTAAAGTAGTGAATTTTTATGACTAGAACACCCTGAATATCGCACAGATGTAAGTTAAAGTTTGATACTTGCTTCCCCACAATTTCATGCAGTCAGAAGTAAACCCAACCTCTCTAATTACCAACATTCCAAGGCCATAAACCTACACAGCAAGTTATCGAAGCAAAACATCTGTGCATTGTCCACACATGCAGTGCAGGCTTGTGAAACAGAAAAGAATGATGTCATTTCAGCCTGGCTTTTATTATTCCATTTTCTGTATTCTCAGTAGTTTGGCCCTACCTCTGCCTCTCAGAAACAGCCCAATGCTTCTTTGCCATCATTTGGGGAAAATGCTCCACGGCCCAAATACTCCCCGTCATGGGGTAAGGAAGACACTGGATGGTTTCCCTTACCTGCCGCAGATGCGGACAAGCCCTTGCCTATAAATGAACCTCAAGTGATACAGACTTTGTCAGCTTCATCCTCATGACACCAATGCAGCCAGCAGTCTGCTCCCTGAACACAGCCAGCCTCCAGCAAAAGTGCGTGAGCCTACACATAGGGACATGATGCCAAAATCAAGTTTCCTGTGGAGGTAAAATCTGCTCTCCAGCAGAGCTGTAGCAACCAAAGCTGGAATTCTCAGATACCTGCTGACCCTGATGCTTAGGTGCCCAAGCCTGCTTGATGTGGCAAAGAGGGAACTGTGTGCTTGGGAGAAAATACCTGTGGCCGTACATATCATTGCTTCCCCTGGCCAACCATACTGTGCCCATCAACCTTCATGCTTCAACCTCCCATCCCTCAGAAGCTTCATTTGTGCCAACCTCCTCACTCCTGGTTTGAAAAGTACCCCAAACAAGTCTCCATTCTATCACCTGCTGGTGATTTCATGAAACTAGCATCCCACTCCATCCTCCCATCACCATTCCCCCTTACACATTATTTCTCTCTGGGGTGATCGGTCACAATATCAACACATTTCTACAGGAGGAGTCAGCAGGGAATTGTTCTGTTGCAAACTGCAGAAGCACTAGAAAGAACGGCTATGCTAGTATAGCACCGCACTGCTTATTTCTTCCTTTCTGGGGAAGCTTACGTAAATATAATGAACAGATTTCTGGTACTAAGGTCTAGAATATTCTTAGAAACTGTCAACGTGACTGGCCACCCTTTTTCTTGGTGATTCATTTTTAATTATTTGAGAAGGACTAGCACATTTCAATAAGGGCTTTGTAAATGTGGACTCTCGGTAGTTTTGTGGAGCGATACAGAGTGCATGTGCTCCTCTCAGAGCAGTTCTAGAAGATGGAGGAAAAAAGCCATACCCCTGGATTCAAGTGAAGTCACTCCTGCTTCTCTTCCAAAAATTACAATAGCAACATATACGAAACTCATCAGTAACTAGAGAATCTTGGACTTCATTATTTAAACCTGGATTCGATGCAATATGAACTCTTTTCCTAAAACAACTTTTCACATAAAAGCGTTAATATAAACTCAGGCGTATGTATGGGGTTTTTTTAATGCATACCAACACTTTCTTGTAACTCTTGGACTGTGCAATATTGGCCCTACGCACTGCATGTAAAACCAGTCTGTTCTCTTACTGAACAATGGGCTTGAGGAATTCCAGGGTTTTTAAATTCGGACAGGCTATAGAAGAAACATGGGATATGCTTACACACTCCATGTGGGAAGCAAGTGCCTTTCCTAGTACTGCAGAACCCAGCCTCCCTGCGTGATGGGCAACCTGGCCATTCCTCCAGCCAGAGCAGAGTGCTGATCAGCTCAGGGAAAGCAATGTTCCCTGCCAGAGTCATTGCAGCCACCTTGCTTTCTTTCCATCTCTGTCATCTCTTCTCACCCTTAACCTGCTCCAATATGGGTATTACCAGGGCAGCAAATGCACATGGTAGCTGAACAAATTGCACAGCAATAAAACATCCTCTTTACCCATGCATGCACCATGTTGGCCCATACATTCATCAAAACTTTCAGAAGGATTGTACTAGTCCTGAAAAGAATACAATTTTTTCAGATTCCCAAGTGTAGTAATTTCCTGCTTTAAAACAGCCTTTGCAGAAAGGTGACCTGAGCCAGATAAAATCCACAATCAAGTACCTGAAAAATCTCCGTGCTAAAAAACTGAGTGGAAAAATAATTATACACCCTAAATTAAAGCCCAAACTTCAAAGCCTAAACTAAAGCCCAAAGCTTACTCCAAACCAAAACATCAAGTAGAAGTGCTACTAGCAACAGATAAGGAACTTACAATTGAACATTTTGGCTAATATAAATGAAACTGTTTTAACTGCCACTAAGAAAAATACTATTGGCAGCTCACCATTCTTATAAATGATAGCAAATTCTTTAATCTACTTTAATATCAAAGCAATTTATAGTTCAAATTACTTTATTAAAGGCTTTTTTGCTGTTCTGTAAAGCACACAAACAAATGGAAGGAAAAAAAACAACAATGTGGAAGAATGGAGTCTATTCAGTTAGCAACTTCTCTTTGAAGGCATTTACTCCCATCAGGTATCTGCTTATATTTATTTACACATATATATTTTCCATTCCTTTTATATATTGCACACTATTTAAATCTACCCAGTAGGTAAAGTCCTATATACAAAGCAGCTAACAAAAAGATATGCTGCCTCTAGCATACATAAAACATTCTAAGAATCTTATTGCATATACTTCAATTGATAAGTCTCCTCCATATGGAGTATGCAAGTGTGAGAAAACTGACGTTGATCTGACTGTATTGTAAATCTGAATTTTAAAGACTTCCACGTAAAGGTTAACTTCAGTAGTATTGCTTAAAAAGCAAGGAGTTGAGAGTCTTTGCCTTGGCTTACTATGCACTTTGTTAAAGCTGCTCTCCCAAGCGTTCACTGAGCTAAGTTTACTCAGCAGCATTCTCTGTTGTTATTTACACTTGATTTAAAACATGTTATGAAATCAAAAGGACACATACTTGGGTTAGAATCTGTGCAGTTGGACTGACCCGACTTTTATACGCACCAAAAAAAAAGAAGAAAAAAAGTGTGAAGCTTTCATCCATAAACCCAAGTGCAGCCTTTATTTGCATAATCATAAATGCTACACAGTTGTAATAAAAAAAACCCTCATTTGCTCCTGCTATATTTAATTGTTCCTTTCTAAATATAGAATAATTCCAAGCCTAGAGACTCAGGTCACCAGGTAAAGCTTTGCAGAGAATAAATCTATCACCACCTTTGCACTCAAAGCATCCCTTAAATCAAAAATCATTTACTGTGACAGTAAAAAGCATCCAATTTAGACAGCACAGGCAGATAATTTTGAACTCGTTCGTCCTGTTTTCAAAGGAAGAAGATCACAGTGGAAACTCAGAGAAGTCAGCAGAAACTCCAGCAAGTTGTCAGCCTGCCAACCAACCTTTTATCTTTTTGTTTGTTTACTTAATCTTCTTTAAAAATGCATGTTCATTGCAATTGTTACCGATTCCCAATGGAATTCCTGTAAAATCAGAAAAAATGTGTTTTACTTCTTTGTAACAATTATAATTACTACATACATGGGTACCCAGCCACTACCGCAAATAAGATCATGTATTTTGCATGATTATAAGGGGAAACATTAAGACCAATATTATCCAGTGTTTCTAATTAATATAGTTACCACTGAAGGCTAATTTGGCCCATGTGTGCCAAAGTGAACAGATAACAAGTATGCTCATAAGGGGAGAGCATTTCAATTACCAATGTCTAAGGCATCAGTAAATGCATTTGTAGCAAGCTTTTTGAACACCAGGGCAACTCTACATATATATTTCTTCCCTCTCTTCAGCTTCATAAGTGTTAAAAAAAATAAATCTACCACTGATCTACAACTAAATGAATGCATTTGCTTAAAAAAAAACCCAGTGTAGATGATCACCTTCCTAAAGCAACTTATATTTTGTGAGACACAGTGGCACTGAGCTTTAACAAAATAATAAAGCTGTATTCCAAAAAGGTCTGTTCAAAGTACTTTGAAATATTTAAGTACTCCTATTAAAATATAAATGTGAAAATTTAACTGGAAATGAACATTCCTTTACAACTTCAACAAATGCTTCAATGCAGGCTTACTGGAATAGAGACGCAGCACTAACACAGCCTCGTGGGTTACTGAAATTCAACATTCTTGGGGGGGGAAATGGAACCTTCCAGTTCCCTATGGCACATCATATGGTTAATAAGTGAGGAATCAGATAAGTTATGCTATCACATTTAAGTTTTCATAACAAATTACTTTCTCTAGGAAAGCCAAACCAAATTAAACTAAGCATTAGAGCAGCAATACAAAGTCTGGTGGCAGCACTGCTTCAGCAGCCACCATCCACTGCCACTCCTGCCCAGGACTGCTGGACAGGGACTGCCCTGCACTGTGACAGACAGGGATTGGCGCTGCCCCAGCAGAAAACATGACAAAGGAACTGATCCTGCTGAAAAATCATAGAATCACAGACTGGTTTGGGTTGGAAGGGACCTTAAAGACAGGGACAGCTCCCACTAGACCAGGCTGCTCAAAGCCCCATCCAACCTAGCCTTGAACACTGCCAGGGATGGGGCAGCCACGTGTCTGGGCAATGTGTGCCAGCATCTCACCACCCTCATAATAAAGAGTTTCTTCCTAACGTCTAATCTAAACTCTTTCAGTTTAAAGCCATTTCCCCATGTCCTATCCCTACATACCCTTGTAAAAAGTCCCTCTCCACATTTATTGTAGGTCCCATTTAGGTATTGGAAGCTGCTCTAAGGTCTCCCCTGAGCCTTCTGTTCTGCAGGCTAAACAACCCCAACTCTCAGCCTGTCTCCGTAGCAGAGGTGCTCTAGCCCTCTGATCATCTTCTTGGCCCTCCTCTGGACTTGGTCAAGTAGGTCCATGTCCCTCTTGTGTTGGGGACCCCGAAGCTGAATGCAGTACTGCAGGTGGGGTCTTATAAGAGTGGAGCAGAGGTGTAGAATCACTTCCCTCAACTTGCTGGTCACACTCCTTTTGATGTGGCCCAACATACAGTTGGCTTTTCACTCTGTCTGCTTCCCCATGCAATCACACACACTTGCCAGAGCAAGGAAGGTGCAGCAACAGGCACTGATGCCAAGGTTTTGCTCAAATCATGCCCCAAATTTTCTTTGCTTTCCATCCAAGTCTCTTGAGCAGAGGATGAATGACCAGCTCAAGATCAAGTAGAAGGCATTCCTGAGGCATAGGTCTGGCCACTGCATTCCCAAGAGCTGTGCTGGCACTTACCCTCTTCCCCAGCCCCACTCCAGTCACAGCAGAGACTGGCTAGTTAAGAGCTGTGAAATGAAGCAGAGGGAAGTCCTGAGACCCCAGCTTCATGCAGCTGAAGCCCATCTAATTGCTGCCTGCCAGCATCCCAACCCTCTGCTCCTGAACCACTTACCCAACAGAAAATAATCTTGTTTTCCTGTTGTCTCATGGGGTTTGTTTGTCTGCTTATTAAAATGCTGAACAGAGAGGGGAAGATGGGACTGCAGCAGTGGAGGAGATACCATTCCATTCACAGATAGGTTTTCTTAGGCTGCTGCCAACCTACAGCCTATGTTAAGTAATTGTTTTGCAGCAATTTCTACTGTCTTCTTCTAGACACAACTCAGCATTGCCACAAATCTTTGCAACACCTGTATTTCTAATTTGGTTTTGCCTTTGCTTATTGACTGTACATTAAAGCTAATTAAACAGATATTGAAAACCCTTCTTGTATCTTTCAGGACTGCAGAATACATAGACCTCACCACAGCACTGCTCCATAACACTGCCACAGCGAGTCATCAAAGAGATGCAAGGGCTGGCTCATGATTCCTATGGGTCTTATGACTTGTATACTAATTCCCAGACCTGTACAGCAAAATCAGTCAGGACTTCCCTCAGTCTTCCCTCTTCAAAGCCACAGAGAATGGCTGTGGTGAGACATGGGAGGATGGCGTCTGACCACAGGCTGAGGGAAGCACTGACTGAAGCTTCTGAAGGATCACTAAAACTCCCATGACTGATCTTTAAGGTCAGAGGGGGTCCTGAGCCAAGCTCTGAACAAGGGGCAGGTTATACACCCACCTCTGAGCAGCACACCACTGGTGGGATAACCACCACCACACCTGCCGCATCTCTGTTCATCTCTGACAGGAGAAATGCAATGTAACACAGCCAGCATAACCTCTCATCATTAGCTTGTGACGGCGTGGTATTTACTATAAAGGAACACAGCATGCAGTGGGTGCATGCTATGAAAGCAGGGCCACGATTCTTTAATTTCCTGTAGAAGGTGGAAAAAAATACAAAGAAAACCACCATCAGGATCATCAAGGAGGAAACGCCCTTGTCTGAAACAGCCATCCAGCTACAGGTACCTTAGGAGAATTAATTGGTACCTGCTTGAATACGCCTTCTCCTAATTAAGGAGATTTCTCTCTGCTATGTTTCCACTAGTGAATTAATATATAGGGAAAAGACAACTCTGTTATTTATAAGAGACTCAATAACCTATATACATATCCACATCATGCTTCAACCAAAACAATCTAACACTCCATTAGAGATTATTAATACACGAAGCCCAATGACCGCTTTGTGATTTATGGTACCATTTCCTCCACTTTACAAACAGAGAGAACTACAGAACAGCAGTCATCTTGGTGGAGTAGGTTATTAAAAAGCTCTGTGAGGAAACCCACAATAGAAGTCAGCTAATTTCCATGGGGCCAGGATTTCATGTCTGTTTTCTTGACTGCGCCTGTGCTTTAACTTTACAATTACTACCAAACTTCAGCTAATCTCAAATAATGAAAGAGACATGGCCGTGCACCAAAGCCAGTAGCAAAACTCTCATTAATTTTAACAGAAGCAAGACTAGATTAAGTGTTTATAAAGCAGTTGTGATCACTGGAAGGCGCTCCTGAGTTCTCATTATTAGCCACAAGACTACATCTAACAGCAACTTTTCATTTAAAGCAGTCAAAATGTGGTCTCAAAACCTACCGGGTTTTTAGAAGTTTTTGTTTTTCCAGAAGAACATCACTGAAGAAGCACTGAATGGTTATCATTAGAATTTCTTCTATGAATAACTTATGTGTGTTGCTAAAAGGCATACCAAAGGCACTCCAGTAAGGAACGGAGTCCCTCTGAGGATTCTTTCTTCTTTCATATCTGCTCTTGCCCCTGGTTAAAACAGCTTTTCATTCATTTTCCAATTAAAATGGTAATGTGAAAAGATTTGGAAGATTCATCCAATCAATAAGCTTATTGCTGTTTTCACCTGAAAAAAATAATGAAATACCTCAAAACACAGGAAGGGAAGCTCTCTAAATCTTTAGATCAAGTTCTTAACATGCAACTGTTTAGATTATAAAGCACAGCTGACACAGTTTTTTGCACCTGGCTGACCTGTTTCTTTTTTTGAATGATGAGTTTTTCTCTACATAATGTTCCACATGGAAACAAATCTGTCCTAAAGATTATTCTACCACATTGCCCTGCTCCATTTTGAAACACAAGGTATATCCTGAGTATGAGATATGTTTAACACAAAATAGACAAATTTTCACCAAGCCTTTTGGGCAGCAAGTGAGCAAACAAGCAGGAACTTATTATGCTTTAACTATGACCAGGTCAGTACAGCTGAGGGCCCTCAAGTACAGGACCATGCCAACAGCATCAAAGAACCTGCCTTTATTAAGCATGAGCAAGAGCTGCACTAACAAACACAAGGACAGCAGCTTTCACAGGAAAGGTCACAGGCAAATCACCAATGTGAGCCACACCAGGCAGCAAGGAAGAAGTCAGCATGGCATCCGTGACTTTCCCTGCTAGGAAAGTGATAAACAGGCAGCTCTGCTCCACTCTGATCTTGCTATATCTCTCATGGGATATTAAAAAGGAGGCTTCATTAAATGTCTCTGGAAGCCAAAAGAGCACAGCTAACAGCAACAAGTTTCACACGGGAGAAAAATGACACACCTGTTATATCAGACGACTCCAAGAAACAAGGGATGCAACAGCATCCTGAAACCCCTCACACCTGTGTGTCAAATCTCAACATACTTCTTTGTTCCATGAGCTTTCCTCTATTCTGCAGCACAATGTAAACAATTGGATGATGGCTGCCATGTCAGCATAGCTGTTTAGACATATTCACACAGATCAAAGAGAATGGAAACAAAATCCCAGAGTGCTGCTGCTTAAAAGACATTCCAACATTTCAAGTGTTCACACTTCTCACTAAAAACATGCAAGGCCATGGTGAGGCAAAGCATAAAACTTCAACAAATACTGCTTCTATCCTACCCACAGTCACAGAACAGGATCACAAAAGACTACAAGTATTACAGAAGCTCAGATTGCTCTTAAGCAAGGATATCTGTGAATAGTCAACTCTTTTCATTATTACTTAAAAAGACATGAAAATATTTTTTCAAATCAGCATTACAGAAAAAAACAATTATTGTTCTTTGCCAGTCATAGTCTGTAGGCCCTGTAAGTTCAATAGTATAAGGAAATTAAAGTTTTCCATAGTCTCACCTAAGCTTCCAAGATTCATTACATCCATGTCCCTCACAGCTTCATCATGTTATAATCCCTACATTTTTACTTAAGGTAAATCAGTGAATAAATATGTCCATTTAAAGCAAAGAATACTTAGCAGCATACCTTGTGTACTGTGTATGCTTTGACGATTTTTTTTTGACTACCTTCATTTTCAGATGAAAAAGTTAGAACAACTTGTTCTTTTACAACCATAAAAGCATGCTCTTTCTCCTGTTTTGTCAGCTAAATGCCAAAAATATAATCCCCTATTTAAGTCTACCTGCAATAAGCAGGCACTAGCCATATGCCCATGTTATTTTTAAACATAAAATCTAATTTACACAGAAACAAAATTAGTTATTTCCTCAACAAATAACTGCATCCAGAAATGGCCCTACTCACACCTGTGCTAAGAGACAGAAATTGGCACCTTAGTCCTTTGTCCATTTTAACTCTAGAAAATTGGAATCCCAAAGCTGCCCATAAGTGATCTTCCTTCTTGAGCACTATATACCATAGGTACTTGCCTTACCCCTGCCATTTTCCAACCCTCTCCCCAGATAAACTCACAACAGATATGCTAACTCAAAATACGCTTACAACAAGCACTACATGCTGCTTCCTTGGGTGAACATCCTGAAGTAGCTCATCTTTCCATAACGGAGCCTCAATCTTCTCCATCATTCATAGCACAGGGGCTTCCTATACCCCTGTAAGGACTTCACCATGCTAGTGAGCACAGAGCAGACAATTTCAGCTGTTTAAGCCACATGCACCATTGGATCCCTTTATTCAAACTAATCAAATTCAATCTTATTTGTGTCTATCCATGTTCTCCCAGTCCCTTTCTAAATCTCAGGCACTAACCAGTTTCAATTACTCCATGATGTGCCAGGTAAGCATTCATCTTGTTTCACAGCTGAAGACACAGCTATAAAAAAAATTACTGACTTGTTTTAACTGATGGGGAAAAAAGGAGAAGATTTGAGAGTTAACATTTGTGATCAATAGACACAATAAAAGAATTATTTAAGATGCTTTTACTGTGCTCCTGAAATTAATACAAAATTATCTGTTTAGCAAGGCAATGTTTTGGAAGCACTCACTAAGTCCAACGTTCATCACAAAAAGGCCGTATGCTATTACATCAGTTTTTTTAAATATAAATAGGGATGTATAGGACTGACATTGGTAAATATTCAAAAGGAGCCCAAATGTAAAAATAAGGGAGAAAGAAAATCTGTAATTCTTCACACAACCATTCATTCTATTTAAATTGTACTATTAAGCTGTACTACAGAAAGAAAAAAAAGAGAGAGTGATAATCCCTTACTTTATATACCCAGAAACAGATAGGGTGATTAAAGCACATATTACATTTGATATGAAAAAAGAATGGCAGAAAAAAGAAAAAGAAACTGGTAGCAGATCTAATTTCACACTTGGGAATTACAACGTAGAGAATACACACAGGCATTCTTCACTGACAACAGCCCTGTGAAATGCTCAGTAGATTGCCGACAGTCTTAGGATTTAAAAGATGCAATGTTCTGCTTCGTTACTTCACAGCATGTGAAATTTTGGAGGAGGTTGGAATACTGAGCAGCTTAGCAGGAAATTAAAACACAAGAAAAGGCCTCCTCAAACTTACAGGATCCTGATAGACCTTATTTGACAGCATTTTACTGTGCTTAAATTGAGGAAAATGAAAAACAGAGTACTTCTGTTCCTTTAACTGCATAATCAAGGCCATATAGTGGGTACCATACTGATTGTCCCAAAAGTAGACTGTACATGAACTGATGTCCTATTTTTACTTAACCTAATAAAAATAAACTTCAATCCTTTCCTCCCTCCCTTCACAAAGCATGAAAACTTAAAAGACCAGAAAAAAATTGATAAAACTTACACCTGGATTAGATGCATTAGAAATTCTGCTTATACCTGATTATGGGCCAATTCTCATCCTAGATCTCCAGGAATGGATGCTTGGCAAATACATGCTTCACAGTCGTTAGCATGAAGGTGGACCATAGCTCCTCAATGAAGAACAGTAATTAGGGGAAAGCATCTCTGCAAGCAGCAGTAATTTCTCCCTTTTCTCTGCTGTGCAGCCAAGCAGGAGCAACCCTGCAGGGTAGGTGACAGCGTTACAATACCTAATCCCAACAAGCGAATTTCTCGGCAATGGAATGTGCTCTGAAAATGCAATATTTATTCTAAGAAGATGAGACTCCCAAGAACACGGAAAGCCTCAGTAATGAGTCTTCAAAGATGAGAAGGTGGCTCTTTTGCCTAAGAATTCGTTTCGAATCTTTGGTATTTAGTGTAGCTGAAAGACAAAAAAAACTTTTTTGTGAAGCAAATATGTAAGCACCTGGAAATTTTAGAGGCACGAACAAAACTTCAATGAAAACTAACCTTCAAACAACTAAATTCTGTGTTTAAGGTGCTCTCTAAATTATCTGCGTAACACTAAAGGTTTTGTGGTTGGTTTTACACCTTTTATGAAGAAAATACAAAACAAACACTTGGAGGAGGGGAGAGGTTTTTTCCTCTTGCTCTGTTCAGAAAGGGCTTGAGAGGAAAGTCAAAATCCACTGGTCCTTCCCTTCTCATGGTGCCTTTGAGGCATGATGCAAGCCTCCCCCAGCACATGGGAGAAGAGCAACAGATCCAATCCACAAGCATGGCCCAAACACCACAGGGGAAGCTGCCACTGTCCACAGGCTTTATACCCCCTTCTTGGAAACCACTGCACTGAGACCTGCTCTCACACGCTTCTTTCCATTTGCATCCCTACAGAAACCCACCTGGACCAGGAAGAGCTCATCCCAGGAGCAGATGGTAAGGTGGCTCCCCAGAGAACACACAGAGAAAAGGATGCGGTTTCTGTGTTATGCCTCCTCAAAAATTACAACGTGTTAGCAGAGAGTCGGTAACCAACCTCCCATTGTCCTGAGTAGTCCCAGCTCCATCATACAGATTAAATTTATCATATTCACTTAGTTAAAACTGTCCACAAACAGTGGAAGGATCTCAAGCTATGCACAGAAATGTCAAAGCCAGCAGCAAGTCAATCGTCATCAGCTGATGTACTCTCAGACCATCATGTTAAGGCTCAAAGCAAGAGCCATACAATGGCTTGAACAATGTCCTTTCCTCACCACTACATCCATCCCTTCCCCACTAGTTATACCCAGCAAGGATCTGACACTGATGAAGAAAGTCCACTTCTTTGCCTTTTTGCTTTCTCCACACCAGCTCAGCTCCCAGAGACAGCTCACAGCAGAGCTGCACAGCTCATGGCACCAAACACCCAGCCCATGGTGCAAGGCCGCACAGCCAAAGGAGTAAAGGACACGGCAGGTGAGGGGACGTGAGGTGGTAAGGGAAGGACAGCCAACACATTCAAACCTACTGTAAATATACATCTTGGCAAAACAGGCAGCTTCACACATGCTCTCCCAGCATGCTGCCACAGTTCTACACAGCACAGAGAGCTTGAAGGACGTATTTTGACAACCAGAATTTCTGTAGCTGACTTTCTTATTTAAAATAATTCTGAAGTTTTTTATTTAAAATAATTCTGACTCCATTTCTACAAAAAGGATCATATTTTTTGGGAGTTCATCCACTCCTGAGCCCTACTGACAGCCATCACCCACCTCCTAAACCTGCCATACTTTTCCCAGTACTAGGAAAAGGCACAAGGTTAGCAAAGGGTATTCAGACACAGCTACTTTCATAGATAAAACATAGGAAGCAAAAGGAAGACAAAACTGAAGATGTGGATGCCCCATCCCTGGAAGTGTTCAAGGCCCCTGGATGGGGCTTCAAGCAACCTGGTCTAATAGAAAATGTCGGTGCCCATGGCAGAGGGATTGGCACTAGATGATCTTTAATGTTCCTTCTGACCCAAACCATTCTGTGATTCTACAAAGAAACAAAACAGGATTCCCTAAGCAGGTCTAGTTGTATTTATATCACATTTGAAAATGCTTGTACAGCAAGTACAGCACAGAATGTAAGCAATAATTGCTTTGGAAGGAAATATGCAAGATGAGAATAAGTACTGGAGCAAACAGGAAGAGCTAATTTGCAAAAGAAGGATATTTGAATAAGAAAACTGAATTAAAAAGTGTGTATTAGTAAGTAAAGTAACCACCAATGTAAGATGCACATGTATTTTCATCAAGCATAAGGCAAATCTAAATGCAGTATGAAGTACCTGCCATTTACAGGAAATTATTAGAGCCATATAATATAGTGTTTCATTTTGAAAGCTTACTGGACTTAAACTAGACTGGATAGACAAAGCAGATGGTTACTTATTATTTAAAACAACACTCATCTCAGAAGGATATTAGGTTTATAGCCTGATGCTGCTTACTCATAACAAAGCCTAATTACAGCCTAACAAGCACACCCACTAACTTCAATGAAACTAGTCAAAGAATAAGACAGGCTCCACTGTACGTCAGGTTTGGCAGCTTCCTGATGAAGTGCTCTAGAGGAAACAAACTATTCGGCCAGTTAATAGAGGAAACTATTTAACACGGAAGCCAGGGTAGAAGTGATGCAACTTAACACTGCGGCAGTCACCAGCAGTGCCAGAAGCAGAACTTCACAACTTCCAAGTGTGTGCACAGGGCCACAAGCTCTCCTCATGGAAAATGATCACCTTCAATAGATCTTTAATTTTGATGTTTATTTACAGCTTTGATAAACAGTTTCTGAATCACTGGTTTTTATTGTACTGGTAATTGTGCAGGGAATTGAGTTATATATAGGTCACTGGCTTCTATTAGAGGAACATACACTTATGCAGCTGTAATAAAATGCAGAAAGGCAATAAAGGAAAAGAAATTGGAGAAGAAACTCAGCACTAAATAGCTGTTGTTTTCAAGCTCTACCTCCCATCATGAGCCATACATCACGTAGTAAATAAGGTCTGCATATCTGCTTGGCATATTACAACACGCACAAAACATACCCATCCAACTGATAACTTGCTTTCAAAACACTGACTATTCAATGCCAGCAGTGTCAACCTGGATAGCAATTTCACTTCAGGAGCTAGCTATCTCTTGTTTTTGAGTAGGGTGCCCTGCTCTACTCTTCAAACTGCACTCTGCATTTGCCTGTAGAGTACTCCTGATCATATTTCCTGCTCAGGCCAGGCAACTAAGTGGCTGTAAGATCCCTCTCTTACCCAGGGTGTCATGGCTGGGATCACTGACTGTCACAGAACCATCCTATGGAGGGAACACTGAAAAGCAGTGTGACCAGTAATGCAGGGACTGGAACAGTGACACATCATGAGGAAACTGCCAAACTGAATAAATGTGGATTGCTTTCTAAATTTTGTGTTCTTTATTTATATGAATGACATTCATGTTCTGACTGCACATGGATTTGGTTACACAATGATGTTAAATAAGAGATTTTAAATATTTATATTTGGATTTGTAATACTTTATTGAGCCAGCGTACTCACATTTCACACAACATTTACATTCCTCCTCCTTTCATTTCCCTCTGCTTCCACCTGAATTACAACCACCCCCATTGGCTCTGTGCACACGACCTCTCTCACTTTGCTTTCAAACCATGCTCCTCCTGGCTAGGAATGCTTTCCCCTCCAACTGGAAAGATGGGATCCAGACAGAGCCCTGTTGCCAACATCACCCTGTTTTGTGGCAGGCTGACTCTGTTCGGCAGAGGGCTAATGTAAGGACCACTAATATCAGTTACACAGGTATAGGGGTAAGGCACCTGTTAGTCTACATTCAGTGTCTCTGGTGCCCACCAGACAAAGCCAGATCTTCTTAAACCGTACAGGCTTAGCCATGGACTTGAACCTAACTGCAGTTCAGGGCTGGCAATTTATAGGGGAAAGTCCATGTTGTGTTCATAACAAACTATGTATAATTTGTTGCTACAGTTGAACAACGGCCTGGATAAGGAGAATATCCACAGCAATTGTGTTCTTGATGTATTGCAGCACTTTGCACAGTCTTAAAATATCCAGGGGGGTCAAAAATCTGTGCTTCTGAAAAAAAAAGATAAACAAGAAAAAAATTATGGGGAGGAAGGGATGGAGTGAGGGTAGATCACAGCACATACCTCCACTGAAAAATGATAGCTTATGGCTCTCTGATCAAAAGTTCAAATCCATGACATCCATTTGATCTATCACAAAACCACACTTGCTTCTGAAATGCTTTTAAAGCCATACCATCAAAGCTGTAGCTCTTTGTAGCCAGCTGGCTATGCACACATGTGGTCCTCCCATGCTGAAGCTTGCCCCACAGCCCACCACCCGGCTACAACAGCCAGGAGGAGGATGCGCTAGTGCAGGCATCAACCACAGCAAGGGTTAGGAGAGATACCCTGCACAGAGTGTGCTCCCCATCCTGTTTGCCAGTTCTCGTGAAATGCAGTTTTGTTCATGCATTAAGCAAAGGGGAAATTGCAATCATGCATATATAAAATGAGCTGAAGCCTAACATGACATGACAGCTTTGGATGTGTAGTAACTGGTGATTCAGGCGTTTTTCCACCTCTCCTCTCTTTCCTCTGTTAACCAAGAAGTCAAACTAATCCCTCCCCTTTGAAACTGTATTATTCAGATCAGAGGTGTTAAAGGAGACTCAGGTTGATCTTTGTCATTTCTACATGTATTTTAGTTACAATCTTAATAAAGGCATGCTAAAGGCCCTTGGGTCATTTCCTTTCCTTTTGATTTTATCCCACTTCATTCAAATGACTATGTATAACTTCATACAATTTAGCAATCCCAAGCATCAAAACCAGAATGCAGTAAGAATCACATGATCACCAGTTCTTACAACTAAGGTCACCCCGACACACACAGATACCTGCCATTTCTTTTGCATGCCCATCCTAGCAATGCTGCAGGTATCTATATTTCAAGCATGGACCGGCGTGCTGCTCCTCAGTGAGTTGGAAGGAGCAGAAGGAATGAAAGAAAAGGATAAACAAAACAGGGTGGCCATTATGTCACTATATCCGTTTTTCAGGACGCAGACCTAAGGAAAAGCTCTCGGGGCTCCTGCATCAGTAGGGACAGCCAATTGGGATTACTGCCTCACTCAGGAGGAAGGACTTCAAAAAGCACACACAACTGGTTCTCAGGCTCTTCAAAGGGCTCTAGCAGCAGGAAAATACCAGACTACAACATATTCAAAACACAGTAATAGCAGTGGCAGCTCCTGTCACCTTCTCACATCAGAGATGTATCTGCAACCTACCCCAGCAGCAAACAGAGATAAAGAACAGACCGATATAATCAGCCCACAGAAAAATGGAAGTCAAGAAGATGGAGGACAGAGGCTTTTTCCCCAAGTATTTTAATGCAAATATTTTGGTCAGCTACTGCACCAGAAATTTCAAAGACTAATTTGGCAGGAAGGGAAATGGGGGGTAAAGGGTAGAGGTTGCAAACAAGTAGAGAAATGCTTATTTTTTATCAGTGATGTCAGATGAGCTCTTCAAGTAGCAGCTCTGCTCCCCTGGCAAAGAGAAAAGGAACATACATAGTAAGCAGGTAAACATCTCAAAGACAGTGCTTCAAAAGGAACCAACAGTGCCAACATCATTAACTGGAGAGCCTGCCTGCATAAATCCATCCATATTTGAATGTATTCATTTTCCCAAAGCTTAAAAATGAATCAAAGGCTATTTCATA
Source organism: Forpus xanthops (assembly GCA_032466535.1). Taxonomy (NCBI): domain Eukaryota; kingdom Metazoa; phylum Chordata; class Aves; order Psittaciformes; family Psittacidae; genus Forpus; species Forpus xanthops. The sequence continues at coordinate 47,888 of JASSUY010039078.1, read as the reverse complement.
CTTCAAGAAAAGGGAAGAGGTCTGAATGAAGCAGGAAGAAAAGACTACCAGTGACAGGAGGATGGGCTGACCCTGTAAGACCATGACATGACTTCATTCACCAGAGGCTCTCACAGTAGTGCCTGTTTGGAATGCTGCTGCCCACCCCACAGCAGTGCCAGCATGCCTGTTTACACAGCCACACCGAGAACCAGATCCAGGGCTTCACTGAGCAAAAAAAAAGCGTGAAACACATTGAGGTTCTGCCTCCCCCTTTCCATTTTTAAGTCAGACCCAGTCCCAGCTCTGGGTCACAGGAGAGCTGTGCGGTTGTGCTGAAACAACTGAGTGGGGTGTGCAGGATAGAAACATGGGATAGGAACTCATCTTGTAAAAACACAGTTTAAGCCAGAGATAGATTTATCTAGGCTCAAAGGAATTTATAAATGAGCAAGTAAAACCTATCCACATAAGCCTTTTTGGAGACAAAGCTGCATCTTATGCAGTACTGTATCATGTATCAAACTGGCTATTTTTGAGGGATAAATAAGTAACACCATGTTCCGAAGATGCTGACTCCCCACCACTGACATCTGCTGCCACTAGACTGCAGAAAAGAGTCTCCTACAGAGCACAGGACAGGAGCTACCTGCTGAAGGAACTGCCTGTGGCTGGCACACCCAGGCTGCAATCCCAGTTCTAGGCCATGAAAGGACAAATCATGACACTGCATCCCAAGAGAGGCACTCATCCAAGGCCTGTCACCCACACTCACTGAACAGCCATGTACAAGAAAGTGCACGCAGAAAAGCTCCACTTGCTTTTGCCAATGCTCTGACGTTCTAGGACATGTAACATCTATATTCAAACAAAGCTTTGAATCAAAGGAAAAGAATGCAGTTTCTAGAACACTTCTGTTATAAGCAGGGTTCTGAGTGCAGGTAAATGACTGTTTTATTCTGTACCAAATACCCTAAAACCAATTTACTACAACTTTTTAAAAGTTCTCCTTCATTTGCATTACTTCTGCAATCTCTACGTTTTGTTTCAGTTACACATTCACAATTGTTTCAGCGAGCATGGATTTCAGATGCTGAACTCTCATTTGTAAGGCAAACACAGTTCGTGCCTGAAGAAAAAACACAACTAATAGTTTTTGTTAGAATAGCTTTCCAACTTTCCAAATGCCTGATTCCTGTTCCCCTGGGCTTTAAGCCTTCTGCAGCGTTCTTACAGCACACTCAAACAGGCCTTTTCCACCACTAGAGTGAGAAGCCACTCAGATGTGAACTCTTGCTTTGAAACAGAAGGAAAAAAAACTGTCAGGCTTGTGCAGAATGTAAAAGCAGCCTCATGAACAGTAAATATCACATGTGTGACAACTCAGTGAAGAGAAGCTGCAAATCCTTGGTTTGAGTAATTCTTGCAAAAAGATTTTGGAGAACAAAGTAACCGTATATAAAACTCATGTGCACTGAAAAATAGTCCGAAATTGGCAGCTGGGCTTAGTTTGTGCTCCCCACCCCAGCAAACCTCAAAATTACTTAAACAAGGAAAGATAATTTAATGCCTTTTATTAGCAGAGAAACAAAAGGTACAATTCCCTGATGCATCTGTGCATCTTCCTAATCCATATTTCATTTATCTTTACAAATTAGTAATTAGGAAAATTAGTATGCTCATACCTGAAAATTTCACCAAACAGCAACTCTAAGAAGTGTCTTAACCAAATCTAGTACTGACACGTAAAAGCTTTCAACTCACTTTAAAGTTAAGTTGCAAGGCTTGATCCTTAGCTCTGGATCTTTCAGAGGCAACTCCTAGCACTATGCCAGGGTATGCAAATCAAGAAAAATCATCAATATTTGAAAGCATGTCCTAATGATGTTTACTCATGTGAAAACTGGTGCAAGTAGTCAAACTTGCACAAAGCATATTTTATCAACTCTCCCAGCTACCTTCCTGGGGTTTACATTTATTTCCATTTAGCAGCTATTTTCTTCTCATCTCAGTATTTCATAAAAAGCCCCAAACCAAGATCATTAAGCTTCTAATACTGCATTTCCTTCAGCTCTGCCATCAGCACACCACAGGTGCTGCAAGAATATGATGTTGCTCATGAAACCTGCTCAGAGCATGATGGGTGCAGTTGCTATTCTTCTGCACAAGGAGACATTTGATGTATATCTAACAAAACTGACTGTAGTGTGTGGAAAACAAAAGGAATAACAGAGTGAGGTGGTTTTTTTGCCTGCTGCTGAGAAAGACATCATGGACTGACACCGTGCCATGCTTACTGGTAGTTCTGCCTATTTGGTAAAAAGCATTAGCATTAGAAAATCCCCTGTTGTGAGGACTTCATAGGCTTGATCAAAAGTTGTATGACAGATACACATCAATAAAGTCCCTATTTCCAGCTTCAGAGCTGCTAGTGTTTGGGCTTCATTTGCTGTAAGTCCTCTGGAGCTGTATCTTGAAATGCTACAAATTAATGGCAAACTTGTCATTTCCATAGACATAGGATTACACAAGTAATGGCAGGAGAATCCAGGCTTAATAGAACAAAATATTACTCAACTCCAAGTATTTTGAGGTTATTCTTTACTGAAATGAACTAAACATGTATGTTGCAGAGGGCAAACTCTTAGGGAAGGGGAACAGACTTTTCAGAACATTTCACTTTAAAGATTAAAAAAACTTTTATCTTTTATTTGTCAAACATTTCTAAGAGAGATGATCAGCTCAGACACACTGTGTAGAGATTACTGGATAAAAATCCAAAAGCTGTGCAGGTTTAACCAAGTGTTCTTGCAGACTTTGCTGTGTAAGAGTTTAGCGTGCAATGAAGAGACTCATGCAGAACAGAAAATCAGGCTACCCCAATTTTGACTCCAGATCATAATTTGGAGCTCATGCTCATCCTAAATTTGGCCCCACCTCTTTACTGTAATGTTGGTGCCAGAACTGCTGTCTTTTGCCTGTCACACCCATGGAAAATTCCCATTGCCTACAGTAAGAGGCTTCAACCTGAGCTGCACAAACGCACAATAGAAAACGTTTTCTGTAAGTTATTTACAGCCTTAAGAGATAATAAAATAAATGGAGATAACAAACAAATGGTGGGGTTGATGGACAGAAGGAATGGAAATAGAGAACAGAATGCATGCAGCTCCACAATACTATTATAGGCAAGGTTAATTGGAATGAAACCTTTGGATCTGTACTGTTTATTTTGAGTTACAAGATATAAATAAAATATTGTGGCTTAAACAACTCTAGTTCCTTACTCATTAGTCTCAGGTATTTATTAAACCTTTATATATTAAAATTATGAATAATTCTGTATATATCACTCAGCAAAAGCTCATACATAATGTATGACATGAAAGAAAAATAAAACAAGCAAGCCAGGGAAAGACATTCAATGACTTAACATTAGAACTGCCAAGGACAACAGCAATGAAGCAATAACTCCACTGACAGGTAATGTTAATACAGAATATCAACAGCGTAAGCCAAACTACCTGACATCAGGAGAAGGCAGTAAAGATTGAAAGAACAGGATAGTAAATATTTGGAAAGACTGACATGCCTACTGCTTTCTGCTGAAGAGCAGTGGTGGGATGAGCACTGCTTTGCAAGCAGTTATGGCTAGCTGCTACCCGCTGCCCTGGCCTGCCAGCTCAACAGCAGGGGCTGCACAGAAACAGCCACAACAAAAGGGGACATAAGACAAAAGCATAGAAGACAAAGAACCAGAAAACACATGGTTATTCAGCCAAAGCTCACTCTTTTTAAAGCACCCAACTCTAATATTACCAAAACCATCTTAGACATTCATCTATAAATCAAGAACCTGCACAATGTATTAAGGCAGTCAAAAATGTGGAAGTGTAGGCACATGTGTCATAGTTGCAAAGTAGGAATATAGCAATTATGGACAGATTTAATGCTTTCAAGGAAGTTAGATACCTGCTGGAGAGGGCAAATTTCCAAGAGTCACAATGATATCTGGTTTGAATTTTTACTGTCTTGAGCTAAGTATAACAAATTGTGGTTAAGAAGAATTTGTGTAAAAATTGGAGCAGGTTATGCAGAAGTGAACTATTTCTGAATTTATAAAAGGAACATGAAAAATATTTTCCCATATTTACATCTCTATTATAATGAAACCTCAGAATAGATTGAGGGCAAATTTTTCTTTAAAGAAACTTCATGATAAAGCACTTGATAGATAAGCTTTTGAAAATCTTGTTGCCAGGGCACTGACCCGCAGCAGAGGGCTCAATGCAGGAACTCCTTAAACTCTGTGGTAGTTCCTTCCTCAGACACCAAAACTCACATCAAGTTTCTGACAGATTTGTAGCAGTTGGTAAGAGTCAGACAAGTGAAGTTGCTCCAATCTCCACCCACACACCCTGTCCCAAGGCAAAGGTGTCCAATTTGCACATGAAGCAGCTTGGAAACAAATGCAGATTTCCTCCCAGAAACCAGAGTGTGTTTACCTTGGTATACGCCCAGTCAAAATGCCTAGATTTCTGTAGGTGAGCAAGTAGAAGGGCTTGCCAGGTGTAGCCTTTCCTTGAAACACTGTTTTCAACTTCCCTATGGTTTCCTATCACAAGAGCCAGCCAACAACACTAGGAAATCACTCCAGCAAACCCAAGACTGAACTGTGAATGAACAGCCAACCAAATCAGGTTCCCACAGCATAGACTGAAGCCAGCTGCTCCTTGTTACTATATCCCACAACTCCGTGTAAAGAAGGTTCAACTAAAGGACCACCTTTAGACTTGAAAAACAACCTAATAAAATTTTAACTTTAAATTTAAAAGGATATTCTGTTACAGCACCAACCTTGTTGCTCTGCTTTTAACACTACACCTTGTGCTAAAATCGCTTTTATTTCAGCAGCACTCGCTTTGAATCTGCTCAAAGACCTATTCCATATCTGGCTAACATTCAAACAATGACTTATCATTTATGTTTGATTTCAGCTTTGACCACACAAAGTGAAATTTACCCAGGAGTAGAAGAAATAATAAGGAAGCATCTAATTAGACAAGAACTGTGAACACTACAATTAAGTGTAACAGCCAGTTATAAAGATAACTTTATAGCCGAAACCAACACCCAAAATACTGGTTACCCCCAAAGCAACTTCAGTCTTCTCCAAAAGCCAGACTGTTTGTACAGACTACAAGCACAAAAGCATGTCCATCTCAATCACGGTCTTTCAGAACTTCTACCACAATTTCCATGCCACACCAAAACACAGCATTTACCAAAGCATCGTCACAATTTTCCTACGTTGTTACTTATAATCAAGATTTGTTGTCGTAACTTATGCCAGACTTGCACTGATTCCAATGGCACTTAGTTTGACAAATGATGGCAAGACAAATGATGACATACCTGACAAATACTACGCTTGAAATGGGAAATGTGAACACCAGCAAGCTCTCAGTCTTCAATATATTGTTTTCATCAACCCAAGCCTAGCTCTAATTTGCGAGCGTTTTATTTTGGTTGAAGAGCTAATCTAGTAAAACAAGTCAGACCTTGTTGGTTTTTGCCGGGGGGGGATAGGTGTGTTTTTCAAATTATACTCTCACAGACTAGAAGCAAAGAGGATCGTTTAGAAAAGAAAATCATGGTGGAGCTGGGCTTCAATTTAGTTGGAGACAGTGGAAAAGAAAATACTGGTAACATATTAGCATGCTTGGCTTCATATGGTGACGTATCAGAAAAAACATCCCAGCAAATACAATGCATTAAATATCTTTAATGTACCTTATTTAATAAAATATGCTGCTTCATTACTCTTCATGCTTCACCTTCTAACCTTATGACCCCACTCAAGCTCCTGAACAACCCTGCTATTTTGAACAGGTATTTTTCTATTCGACTAATATCAACTCTACAAAAAGCAAATTTTACAATAAAGATACCAAAACTTAATCCTCGGGCATTATAGGAGGCACTTTATATATATATATGCATACATACATACACACACAATCCTGAAAATTTGTGGATACTACAATATTTCACATTTCAGAGAAAATCACTGCAATTGAAGTGTCTTTGGTTGTTTGGAGTAAATTAATTGGCATTCATGAGAAGGCGCCGGGTTAATAGCTCTGGAGAAACTTGTCTACTTTTGTTCCATTTTGATCTGCAAAAACGTCTGAATTTTTGTATTAAAAATGCTGATCCTGTCTAGCCTGGAAGATCAAGAGTTTGCAAAATGGTGACACTGCAAGAGTAACAAAATCACGAGTACACACACCAAACACAATGGATGCCAGAAAGACTTCCAAGTTCCATAAAATGTAAGCTAACACAGTGGGTGAGGAAACACTGTTGCTTTCCTCATTAAAACCCTAAAAGTCTTATCATGTAGCCTTTACAAAAAAGTCCAGAGCCGATATTTTTTTGTATTGAGTAGCAGAAGGAAAACAATAGTTTCTTTCAAACCCTACCTTTTCATTCCACAGCATAAGATTATTAAAAAATAAGCTGTAAATCAAGTAAAAATTATCATTTTAGTTGATTTGTAGCATTTTTATCAAAGTACCATCAGCTACATCTATATGGCACTGCACAAGGTATAGATGATGCCAGTGTCTGCATGGTACTGCACTACAATATAGCAAAAAGTATATGCGGTTGCACCAGTTATTGTATATAAGCTTCTTTCCTCACTACTGGGGATGGAGGGAAACCCATGAAGATACTTATGTCATCTGTTGAACTTGGTTAAAACCCAAGCTCTATACCTGCTTTTAAAAGTTTTGACTTATGTCTCTCCTGTCAGGCTGTAAAAAGTCTGTAAATTCATGCTAGCCACAGTGATGCCTTGGAAAGATGAATGATGTTTGGAATACAACTAAGATCAAAGATTTCATGCGCTACGAGGAGCATCAAACTGCAATAACTTTTGGTTCCAAACAATTTACACTTGAAGAGATCTAGGTCTAAATAAAATGAAAGAAAAAGGCAATTCCATTTGGGCCTCCAACAAGTTTTTAAATCATTTTGAAGAAATGAAGCAGCAGAAGTAATTTTTCTGTTAAGCAAAACCAGAACTTCATTCATTTTGGCCAACAGGTAACCAAGGCTGTTTCACATAAGTCATAAAAAGTGTCAAGGACATTTCTGTATGGCACACAGAAGGCATGAGGCTCTCAGGGGACACTGCTTCTGAATTACCAATAGGCAAATTTGCAGGACATGAAATAGTCAGAAAAATCTTAAATTTCAGCTCTAGCCTGTCCTATCCCAAACATAAATAGATAGAAAAAGCAGAACTTATTAAAACTCCCATTGTTTGTATAACTTTCTACTTTAGTTTGGTGATGCTTTCCTTTTTGGAGGCAAGGGACAAAAAAAATGGAAAAAGAATTCAGATTCTACATAAAAAGACTGTATTATAATCTGGAAATATTATACAAAATATCTGGACAACACACAAGTTTCTAGTATTCATTTAAAGGCACATAAATAAAAATGCTTACTCTCACATCTACTAACATCAAACAGTGGTGTTCTCTCCCTCAGAAATTTTTAGACCTGCCTTAAGCCTACACTTAGTAAGTACAGACATATTTGTGCATTCATGCTCTTCCAAAAATAACAGCCACCTAGAACTTCTCCCAGTGGGTAACACCAATTTAAAAACAATCAGGCAAGGCTTTATAAACTATCAGCGAACAAAAGAGCTTTCTGGTGTCATGAGGAAGCCAGCACTAACAGTTAGCAGGGCATCCTATTTCCCTTGAGCAGCTACTGCAAGCTTCAGCAAATGGAACCGACCAGCATCGGACTTTAATTTCCAAGTTCAGGATCAAAGTGCCAGGCTGACAAACTTCTGCAGCTAAAAAGCAGGTACAGTCAGTTTGTCAGGGAAAAAATAAAATAATGAAGTGGAGAACCAATGTGAAAATTAACAGTATATTTTCATTCCTATGCTGGTTGTTTCCTAGGTGCTAAGCCTGCAGGTATGTTCCCACCCCAGTGAATGCCACTCATGCCCAAGTGCATCTTCAAGCAATCCCAGTGCAAGGGCTGTGCCAGAGCCAAAAGCTACCACATATTACCCAGGACCACAGCAGCTACCGGAGCACAGACAGCTGCAATCCTGCTCTTCACCTCATCAACATTAGACACTACATTGCAACCACAGCAGCACCTATTACTTAAAATACGGCAAAGGAAACCAGCATGGATTTTACATAATATATAATGAATACAGATGGAAGCAACTTCAGATTCAGTCTTCCCTAAGTCTAAAACTCTTCACTGTGGTTTTCCAAAGAGCCATTTATTCCAACAAGATTAAAAAAAATGATCATGAAATAAACCAACTTAAGCAAATGTCCAAGATGGGACATAGCACATAAGATTTTTTACCACATGATAACAAAATACCAGTTTTTATAAAACCTAAGGGGAGAAAAACTGGCAAGAAGTGACTGATTTAAGCAGTGTGCTGCTGTGGTAGACCCTCCCTGACTACCCCTCTGGCTTGCCATTTCCTAGGAGGGGTAAGGAAACACAATGATGTATTGCTTGTTTCGTTATGACAAAGAGGCAGCCCAACTTCACCTGCTTTTGAACAGGTTTTAAATTCACCTGAGAGTTGTAGGAGAATAAATTTAGAGCTACTGACTCTAGTCATGAATAAACTCCCTTTTTTAACTCAATTAGGTTTTCCACATGTACACAAACAGAACATTAAATGTGCTGTGGAAACAAGGTTTTATGTGTACTTTCCCCTCCGATCCTTTACATGTCTCTAGCCATTTTACAGAGCACTTTGGTATACCTGGCATTCGTGTATTTTAAATTAAATGAATGAAAGCAATGCATGCTGGAAGTACAGCAGTAACACATCTCAGTCCTGCAAACGGAGATTCTGGCATTGATAGGGAATAACCTGGGTTAGGGCTATGCTGTAGGGAAACCACCCACCCTCACTACAAGGGGAAAACAATGTAAAGGTCAGGTCCTGCTGCTGCTGTGTCCCACCTCAGTCAGCAGTGACTCAGCTGACACTGAACATCCCAGCTGAGCACCACCAGACAGACTATCCCAATTCTTTATTTTCAGCAGCCCAGGACTGCTGGGGCACAGACCCTATACAGACTGCAGACCCAGCCACCAGCAAACTGCACTTCTGCAGGCTGTGTCTGAAGCCTTAACACCTCAGTTTCACGTCAGCTACTCATTTCTCTGGTATTTTGCACCTTTGTTCCCAGTTATATTCCCTTTGTTCTAGCCCACTATGCAATGTTATACGTCAGATGTTTAATTTCCCTGACCTGGGAGAAAAAGGCACCATAGTTTATTGCACCCTCTCCAGCTATCTCTCCCCATGATGCTCGGACCACTGCCTCTCTTCCTGACTCATCATCCCCTCTCCCTCCGCTTGTCACACTCAGCTCAGGACCCAGCTCCCCAGTTTCAGCTCCCAACTCCAATGCTTTCCCTACTTTAAGGTGGCAAGAAACACCTAGGGCTGCTGGCTCTGCCCCTGTTACTGTGTCTGCCTTCCTGATATTTTATTTTGAAGAGAACCGTATGAAAATCAGTGTGACAGCAAAGCAGGGCCAAGCCACTAATCAGAAACCACTCAAAATTAATTTCCTTTAAAAAGTATGAACACTTGCACGGTCAGAAGAGGAACCAAAGCTCTCCAACATCAAAATGAAAATAACTATCTTTTTTAAGTATGACATCACTGCAGTTCCTCTAGATTTTCAGACGTAACCTTGAAAAGGCATCTTTTGATTTGGTGAGATAAAGAATAAAAACAGAGAGAATGCAAGAGAAAAAAACAAAAAGAAACCAACAAGTGGAGATATTCCACTGTAGAAATTATGCAGAGACGTATACCTGAGATAAAATACCAGCGACACATACACCTTAAAAACACTTAAAAGCATAAAAACATTTTAGAGAGCTTATTTATTTATTTTAATTTTTTTTACATCATTTCAGATCTAATCCTGCAAAGGCTTAAAAATGAGCAGCTCCCTTTAGGTGGTGCAAGAAAAGATTTCTTGCACATATTTGCAGAATCGTGCCCTAATAATTGCATTAATTCCTAAACTATAAACAAGAATTCTAGAAACACATCAGAAAGGTTTCTTTGGAGCACTCTCACCCATCCCAGTTTTCAGTATTTGACGTGACATTGAGCGGAAAAACTTTTAGTAAATCGAAAGTGTAAAGAATACAAGATGCGGTGAATGGACTATTTTATACCCATTTCACCTGCATCTGTAGATTTTGATGGAATCTTGTCCCAAAATTTAGCTCAATGTACACCCATAGTTCCAGTGTTTTCTATGTTTTTCTTCTCTTTCACTAAAACAGACATTCCAAACACCTTTTTCTGGATAGTTCCTTCCCATTTCTTGCTATTTAGATTTGAAGAGCCTGTAAAGTCACATTTCATAGAAGACGCTTATTCACTACTAAATATTGTTACAATCCTACATACATATGTAGGATTCTAATGAATTCAGAAATAACAGAAGACAAAAATCTTCCTTTGATGACAGCAATGTTCTTCAAAAAGGATTTTTTTTCTGCATGGTTTGTCTGCTTGCTACTCATTTATATCCATGGGTTTTTTTGCTGGTATTGAAAGCTCTAGATAAAGTACCGTGACCTCATCCCCATTCAATCACAGTCATAAAACATGTGCTAGACCTAAATAAAATCAATGTATCTAAAACCAGTGGCATAAGTAGAAGACTCATATTTACCATTCGGTTCAGAATATTCTGCATCCATCATCAGGCGCCAACTGGGACAAAACGCAGTATCTCGGAGCACCAGCAAATGGGCTGCTTCAACTGAATAGTTTGGATGTAGTTCGAGAATGAAAACACTTTTTAAAACAGCAAACAAGCAAGCTGAATAGTGGGTGGAAAGCACTAGTAAGTGCATTCTGTGACACACACTGCTGCAAATCACAACAGGCCATTCCATTGGTTCATAAAGGGGTTGTTAAAAGTTAAAAAAAACTTTCAAACAATAAATGTCATTCTGGCAACTTGTTAGGAATTATTAACTTAGTCACATTTATCAGGTATGAAAGAACCTGGCCTCCAAAACAAACTACATCAGGCGCTCATTAGTGTGTAACTTTAGAAACAAAACAGGAGTCAAAGTTTTCACAGTTTAAAAGGCACAAATAAAAATAGTTTTAAATCAACTATAAATACAAGCTTAATAGAACGCAAGTTATTTTCCCAGCATTTGTAGCAGGCAAAACACCCATGCAGATGGCTTGCTCAATATCACTTTTTCTGTGACAGAATCAATGTTGTCCATTTGCATTAGAAAAGCCAGACAAAATCTTTGTGTGTGATGATTTGCTGTAGCTGGAGAGAATTTGCAATGAGAGCTTGAAAGTTTTCACAGCAACCCAGAGTGTCCCTGTGTGCACAAGGGATTAAAAAGGAGACACTTCTTTTGCACAGTCCCAGTGCCACACACCTTGAGCTTTATCCAGCCTGAGCCCCAAACTTCCCGATCTTTCCTTGGGTGTTTTACTTTTCATCTTTCGCTTGCTTAAAGACATTGCCTTCTTTTCCCCCTCCTCTCTAGCTCATTCAAAGCCTTTCATTCAAGTCATGTAAATCCTTGCAATGGACACGAGTACTTAGGGATTTGACCTCTATCAGTTTGGTTCTAATTTCTCTTGCAGCACTGTTTTTTACAAGTAATCTAAATGAAGGGCAGTTCTTACACTCTAAAAGTTTATGCCAATCAGTGACTCCATATATATATATATTATTCTGAACATACACAGTAGTTTAAGTATCAAAACATTTTATGCTTTGACTCTTTTATGCAATACAAAAGAAAAGGTTCAACAGAAAACCCTCAACACAATACATGGCTTCTGATATGAATCAGGAGCTGCAAGCATATATCTCAAATACATTTAAGAAAACAAATGCCTGGCCAGGGATGTCAACAGATTGCAAAGCCAACAGATACATCTTCTGCAGAAAGACAGATTCAGAAAGCAGCAGAAAAATTAAAGCTCTGTGCCTTAACTAATTTACTTCACAATTAAATTTTATCTTTTAGTACCAAAAGCATGGCAACTGTTACTTACAAGGCAGAAAATGACAGCAAAAAGCAAGGCCCTTGCAGATTAAACAAAGACATGAGTTGGATAGCTTATCATTGTGAAATATCACTAATATCTTCCACATGTGGAGTAGATTTTGTAGGTTACATAATTAAAACAAAAAGCCCTTCATCAGTGCTAGTGACAATCAAAGTTAGCATTACCACCTTTATAAATCTGGGAAAAAGCCATGAAGCTTTAGAGAACCACTCACCATATTATCAACTTTATGCATGTAGAGTAGTGGCTTTGAATTCCCTTATGACTAAGAGAAAGGCAGGAATCAATTGCTCATCCTCTACCTCATCCCAAGCAGCAGGAAAAGGTGAGCCATTTGCCATGCTTATTGTGTTTAACATAACATACTGTGTACCCAAGACTATGTCTGTGGTACACCACCTTGGATGCCAGTGGGTACACCAGTCTTCCCAACTAGCAGGAAGGAGTGTTTACAGAAGTCCCTGAAAGGAACAAAATTTTAAAATGCCTTTTCCATATTTCCATGGCCTCTGTGTTTTTCCTGTCTCTTGACAGGATTGGTTTCTCTCTCCTTTCACACCAGCCGCTCACAGACAGCACCCACTGGGAGAAGACAAGATGAAGGAGAGAAGATGCAGCTGATTGCTGCTGGCCATCCTGTCCTGTGCCCCTCCAGGGACAGGGATAAAAGGGGAGATGAAGAGTTACAAGAAGCACATGAAGCAATGAAGGCTGAAAAGCAACAGCAAGAGCCCAATTTGCTAATGCCAAAGCTTATTAAAAGAAAAATGAAGAGAAAAATAGAGCAAAAGGGAAATGTGTCTAGGCATCCTAATGGTGTTTCAAGTCACATAACCGAACCTGACCCTAATATGTGGTTTAGTTATCTAGATGGAGACCTGCAGCCAAGTAACTACAAATCATACAGAATAAGTGACCATCTAAAGTTCGGCCAGATTAAAAATCATTTTATCTCATTAATAATCTCATAACATGTACAGCATCTTTCCTTTCTTGAATAACAGGCATCACTTACAAACCTTAATGCATTTCATTTGTAACATTGCTTCCTGTTCCTGATAGGGAAAGGAAAATTCATGAGGCAAATATTTAGCTCCAGGCAACTGGCCAGTATAGCAACAGAAAGTTTTACACTTGTGCCAAGATTTCTTGGTTTCCTTTTAAAATGAAAATCGTGACAATTATCTTGATGCTCTCTGATGAATCAGATCTGTCTATATGAAAAAAAGACTTTTTTTGTTTCCAACACCCTACTTTACAAGCTTATTCACTGTCTTTAAAAAATAGCAGCTTAGGTACCAACTTAGAAGCTAATGTGCTTGCATGAAAACATTCATAACCAGTCGAGCCACAGAGATTTTCAGTCGGTAAACCCAAAATGCCGATTGAAAGAGATACAGAATTTCGCCAAGGGGACAAATTTAGACACTAAAAAAAATAGTTATTGTCCACTTTGTTCAACGTTTTCCAATCCACATCATACATCTGACTGGCTTTAGCCCTGACCCTCAATAATGCCAGCATTTCAAAAACCATCTCACCACAAATTAAGGCTTCAAAAGCTCAAGTATTTCACATGCCATGCCCATGCTGCTTACTGCCACAATACTAAATTCGAGCTTATTTTTTGCTCATTTTGTGTCTCATACATGCTTGATTTGTTTTGGAGTCTTCTCAACACTACTCTTGTACCGGTTTCTCACCAAGCATGGAAAGTGTCAGCTGTTGTCTGATTACCAGGTGGGGATATGAACTGCCCGTTTTTAAGCTCCTGCTTTAGCTCTGGTCCCACACTAAGCAGCAACTGAAGAGAGGTTGAGTTCATTCCAGTTTGTGAAAAATCCTAGCTCATCTCCAGAAGGCTTTTTGAAGCTAAAGGTTAGGGTTAGGGTGTCTGACTGTTTTCGATTTACTGAGATTTAAGATGCTAATCTACTTATACTGTGCATTTGTTTCCCTTGCTTCTTTAGCTTTTCCCCCAGAAATCTCCTCCTGGTTCTCGTGAACACGCTTCTTGACCAGCAGCTGACTGCTCCAACTGGTAAAGCTAAGTCCAGGAGTGCTGCAGATACAAAAGTTCACAGCAGAAAACAGCATTTACATTCAGGCAAGAACTTACCATTTTCTGGACTTCTGCCTCTCCCTCCTTCTCCCCTCCCTGGCAGAGCTGCAAGTTCACTTTCTGTTCCCAACGGAACGAGCACACAAGCACATTTCCAACAAGCAAATTCCTGTTAAACACAATGTCACACACAGGCTACGAATCCCACAATGCACAAAACCCAGTTCCTTTGGCAGTCAAATTCCTCCACTGTGGATTACCAGAATTTGTGACTGTCAGACTGTGAGCAGAAAGCAAGACAAGGAAATAAATATGGACAACTTGACAGTAACCAGGGAAGCCCTAGCTGTCACACAACAGCTTCTCAGCTTTCAACCTGCCTCATCACTGTAGACACAACAGACCCTCCTCCACCACTCTGCTTACACAGTTACGATACAGAAACCTTATTTTCAGTATAGGAGGAAAGCCTCTGAAACCAGATGTTCTGTAGCTCTTCAACTGGTGCTTGTAATTCTTTACAAGTCCATCCCCCAAGACAGAGTACCGCTCCCTTCAGAAGCATTTCAAGCCCATTTCAAAAGGAATCATTCATTATGCAAAGCTCCTTTTCACAATGGACATCAAGACTACAAATCCATAGTAGAAAGCCAGTAGACCTACAAATAAAATACAAAAACAGGACTTATGGCAGTGGATTCTGTGTTTTCCTCAGCCATTCACTTTCTATCTTACCTAAACCAAAATCTCCTGCCCTTAATAACACTGCAGTCAGACATGCTCATCAGTCACATACAAAAACTGCTCACTTTACAGCATACTTGATATATTTGAAGATATTATGACAGTACCTGATTCTAATTGTTAGATCTTTACCCATGAGTTTGCTGGGCTTTTTTTTTATTACATCTGATACTTGTTCAACGATTGCAAAAATATCCAGTAACTAGCTTTTTTACTGGAAGTTTCCATCAACTGTAGTTAATGAAACCGAATTCCAGAAATAAAAACTGACTCTTTTGGGATTTTCTTGAGAACTGATCTCAAATCAGTTTTGCTCAAGCACAACTTCTGACCTGAGAGGAGACAAATCCTTCTGTTCTTTTAAGCACGCCCTAACAAAATCTAGTGGTAAAACCCACTGTTCTCCTCCAAACATGCTTTAGTTGGAGCTAAAAGGTTGATGCCCCAAACCAAACTACTAGGGACTGTACACAGGGAAGAACATAAAAGAAACCCAGAATATAGTATGTTATTATTCCTGCAGGATTGTATTATTTGTGGCCGAGTTCTATTCCTGCTAGCTTTTAAGCAGACTCATGTTATACAGTTAAGTATAATTTCTATATTTGACCTCCCTTGAGATCACCTATTATGATTTTATGGAGCTAGTCCATTTCATATAACAGCTGGAAGTGGAGAAAACACCCTTAAGAAAAGACAAGCGGGATGATATTTCCACAGAAGCTGTACTGGAGAGAGCAGGGATAGTCCCTTTTTTAATCCCCCTAATAACATTAATTACTTTGTGAAAGATATTGAACACGTATTTTGGTATGAATCTGTAAGTCTAGAGAAAAAAAACTAACAACATGGCTATTCCTCTCCAAACATACGGCACTCATTACTGGGAAAAGGCAACACACACAGTTGCGCATGCTAAAATAATCATAATTATATTTCAATCCTTGGCAGTTAAACAGTCCTTCAGCAGGGTCAGGAAGCAACCATTTCATCATGACTGGATTACCCTTTGGTTTTACTTTCTTCTGCAAGATCTTATCAAGCCTCAGGCATGACAAGGAACTGAGTGGGCAGCAGAGAAAGCCTCTGGTAGTAGGAGACACATACATACAGCAGAACATTGGCTTTCTAAAATTGCACATTCCAAGCTTAAAGCAGAAATCTCAGCAGTATTCTCTCAAAGTATCAGGTTTTGTACAGGGGAACACAGGCACTAGGTTCCCATGCCTATAAGCACAGTAGCTGATGCAGTCTTAACCAGCCTCCAAGCTTTAGTTTGTTTCTCTCAGCAAAGGCTATCTCTTAACAGATTTCACACTCCTTTGTTTAAAAACAAACAAGAATACCCTCCCCTTCCTTCTCTCACTCCTGCTACTTAATCTGATCCCTTCTTTTGTATCTCCTTCTAGTAACCTTCCATGCTGGCCTGGCCTCTCCAGCACTGACCACTTAATGCTTTCTTCCCTTCAGACTTCCCATTGCTCCATCAGACCCTTCTGCCCACACCCCTTCCAAGACTCCCTGCCTGCATGGCTTAAGTCACAGGGAAGTGCTGCCTACACAGGCTTATGAAGATGTGGGCTTCTGCTTTACTGATTCTTCCTCAGTTCCATACTTAAAACTGATGTGGAGCATGATGAGGTAACACAGCAGAAAGAGAAGCAGCTGAAGCTCCAAGTTCAGCTGAATTCAGCACCCTCAATCAAAAGGATTGCCCCTGTCCTTCTCCATCACCCTGCTTGCCACAATTTAACTCCTGCGATTTAACTCCTGCTCACAGGCAGGCAAAGGGAAGTGCAGGGAGGGAAACTGCCCTAATGGAGGATGCACCAACCTCCTCTTCATATTGAGCTGGAGCACAGAAATGTGAATCACAGCACCATCCAAGGAGGGATTATTAATGGTAACAAGACTAAAACAGGAACTAGAGAGAGGCCTTGATTTCAACAGGAAGAACTGAAGAATTGTGCTCTTCACTGGATTGTTCAATGCTTCCTATTAACTCACTTAAATTAGACCTTCTAGTAAATCCAGGGACACGGCAAGAGTTTATCCCTGTTTTTGTGGGGGATTAATGGTAGAGCTGGAATTCAGAGTCCAAGCCTTGAGTCTACTCCAGTCCTTAGCAAACAGGACAAAGTTGTATATGCAAGCTTAATAGTAGACTTCAATGGTATGCATCCATGCTGCTTACAAAATGCCCATTGCTTTTACTTCTGTTGCATTCAAAAAAAAGCTACCAAGAGGTCTAAAAGTGTTAATGACAGAAAGCAAGGTTAAAAGAAAAGCCTGAGTCCCAAAACCAGAGCTCTTTGCATTTTTTGGTTCTGCACTTGCAGACATATGACTACTTACACATTGAAAGACAGAACATTACTATCACTGTGAAACCTCTAAGAGCCTTCCTTCTATCATAGTGCTCGCAGGTAACCAATAAATCCATTTCACAAAAGCCAAAGGGCATGAGCAACCTGACCAACATGTAAGTATTAGAGCACTGGTTCACGTAAAATGAAGAGTAGTAATGGTCAAAACTGCTATAATGCTAGCTAGTCCATCACCTCAGCTTTTGTGGAGGCAATAATTGATCAGTTCTCTCACTATAATTGTGGCTATAATTACAGACTGGATAAGCATAGTAAATTCACATTTGCTTATTAGATGCAAGAAGATTTACTGTCCTTTGATGAAGCTGGTGCCAAAAACGAAGCGCACGTCATATAAAATCCAAGAAATCCTGACTCAAACTACACTGCTGAGAAACAACAGTCTCAGCGTTCAGGATAAATGTTAGGAATGACCAAGTGCTACAGATAAGGAAAAGAACCACCATTAAATTGAAACATTTCCTTTGAATAAACAGTTTTCTATTAGCGATACTGAAAACAAAGTAAAAGCTTCATGTAGTGTTTGGATTGTGGTTTGGGACTGATTTTGAGAGAGGTGATCTTCTTGTGGGGAGATGAAGTTCCAAAAAGTGATCAAAGCCCAAACATCCCAGATACAGCCCATGGAATGGCACCAGCTTCACAATCTTAAAGACAGTTTCCCAAGCTGTTTAAGACTAGCCCGAGAAATAAACACATGCACAGAGGTGGAACCAGCTTAAAAAAAAAAAAACAAAACCAACTCTAATGAAAAGCAATTAAGCAATAATTGTACACTGGGCAGTAAACAGTTACCCACCAACAGTCCTACTCGTAACAGCATGTATGCTAGTTATCATAGGCAGTGTTCCGAGCTAAACCATATATATGATTACAAACACAGCAAAAAGAAAGTGTGCTGAGCAATAACAATCTCCCCAGCCCAACGAGAAATTTCACAATCTGGCCTCATGTACACCCTGAATGAAAGAAAGCTTATGTTATGGTGCATGCTCATTATAACCCTAAACATGTCATGAACAGGAGAGCTTTTGGGGAAGCACCAATACTATAAGCAAATGCACAGAACAAATGAAAAGAGTTGAGATGTGCAAGGAGGAAATAAACAAGCAGGAAGAGGAAACTTGATCCTAATGCAAAAGGAGATGAGACACCAATGAGTAGGAAGAGCCAGGCAGGGCTAGATGCAGAGAAGCAGCAGTCCTCTCACCCCAGGTCCTGGGCAAGTGGGATTACAGCGCAGCCTAAAAGCCCTTAGTTTTCACTGAAGCAGAACAGAACAAAAAGAAAGAATTACAAGCTCAGACCTGCCTGACTGGACATTAGCACAGTCCATAAGTTGAGAATAACCATCTCAAAAAACTTCCAATTCCTTTTAAAGCAACTGCAAACAGGAAGGGGTAATATCCTGCCTTCTACTTATTTGGTATCTGAGAGGCATCTGCTGTGCTCTGAACTCCAAACCAGCTGCTTTCTGCCACCGCAAAGTAAGTCAGAGACTGCTGTACCAGGCTGAGAAGTTCGGTGACTCAGGTTTTTCAAGACATTAGGCATTTTTAATTAGTGAGCTGTGATGCAGACTAGCGTTGAGCAAAACTGGTTTAATTTGCATTTAATTACAGCAGTAGATCAAGCAACACAAGTCTGGCATCAATTTCAATAGGGAAAACTAATGAATACTCAAAGTGTGTGAGAGAAACAGGAATTTCAGCTAAGGGAAAGTTCCAGTCCCTACAGACAAAGGCCAGAGATAGCAAGAGCATAGAGGGGTATACTGCACAGAAATATAAAAAAGGAAAGCTTTCTATTTTGACATGCCAAAAATACTTGGCTGTCTAGGTAAAGGAATTAAATCTATGAATGATGTGAACTAGAGAACCTAGAAGTGGATATACAGAACTTTTTATTAACATTAGTTGTAGTATTATTCAGACATAAAGTCATTGGACTACAGCAGAAAAAAAATCCTAGAGTAAAGACCAAAACCCACATTAATCCAAATCAGACAAGTACCCCAACTCCCAGGTTACAATGCTTAGGAGGCTGCTTTCCCAATTTCTTCCTTTCTGGTCCCATGATATTCAGCAGGAGGGACAAGAAAGTGCTATTTCTTCACCAGCCCAGTGACCAGAGCAACAAGAAGAGGAGAGGACAACGGGTGGCAGCAACCTGCAGTTACACAGATGAGGTGCCACTCACAGTGGTGGACTAAGCCCACCCATCAGCTTGCTGCCACCATCAAAGGGGGCATTCATGTTCTTCTACCTTCCCTTCAGGGTCAAAGCACATCTGAAAGATGTCTGGAATATTTCAGTGGTTCCTCACACACACCACACCAACCTCTTCTGGTGTATTAGGTATGGCTGGACAGGTTACGCCGGGGAATAGCATAGATGCTCCAATAGATAAGTTACTGAAAAGGCACAGAAGCCAGTCTGAAGCAAAGTCAGCATAAACTGATGTGCACTGTAGTTTTATACAGTGCACCATTCCAACAGCTAGGCACACAAAACCGTACACGGCTCTATCACATCAGATCAGACAGGGAAAGCCTGTTCATAAATTAGGGTGTAAAACATTCTGTTTGGGAACAAGTAGGAACCATACCACTAATATTTGAGGACAAAACAATAAGAGTAAAAGTACAAAACCCTCTCACAACCACTGCACAAATTCTCTTTACTACCGTTCTGAAAATCCCAACTCACTCTATGGATCTGTTAGATCCCTGGAGGCAGTTCAAGAGCTGCTGCTGACACAGGTATGACAACTCTCAAGCTTGTGTCTGAGAGCAGCTGGTGCTACCTCCCACAGACTTGCGATGCAGGCTCCAACTCCTGCATCAGTGAATCCTCTCTGGGCTGCCTTTGCTGCTGCACTTTAGAAAGTGACATGAAAAGTCATCTGGAGAAAAGCTTGAAAACAACCACGGCTGGGTAAAAAACAACAAAGAAATAGGACATAACAGGCAGAAGAAAGAAACAGCAAACCCAAGCATTTTCAAAGCCTTCCAATGATACATGCATAAACTAAAAGTAATCAAAGCACCTGGAAGCAGCAGGCACAGACTTCATTTAACAGGTGATGAAAGGCACTTATTTGTGCGAAGGTAGAAGGCTTCTATGGCAGCAAAGAAACCAGAAATAGAACATTTGTTATCAATTCTGTGCTCTAAACTGATACCTCACTGTTTTTCTCCCTCCTACGTTTTTCCTACTGGCTGCTTTTTAAACAAGATACAATGACTAACAGATGCTACAGCAGTGCAGTCCTCAGTGAATGGGTAATTAACAGATGAAAGTTCAGCAGTTGTTTCTAGTTACAGCCAGATGAGCTGTACAATCTTCATCCCGTAACTGAGGGAAGGGGATGAGCAAGCCAACTTCCACCCCTGTTCCCTAGTGTAAAACAGCACAAAGCAGTACATACAGCGCTGGACTTGGAGGTGCCGAGAGAAAACAAACCCAAACCACTCAGGTTTTTTAGGTCACCTCCAGGGTTTAAGAATTGCAAATACTTACAAAGCTAACTCTGCCAAAACCTTAAGAACATTCACTACATTTACTAAAACTGATGAAAAAAAAAAAGTCAGAATTAAACATCTGACATTGGCCAGTGACATACATATAATACAGATTCATTACAGCTTGCTCAGAAAAACCTGTACTTCTTCTACTGCAAATAAAGCTTTTCAGTAAGTAACTCCTGAGGTTCCGCTGATCTTCAAAATGTATTTCATTTCCTACAGCACAAATAAATGAATGGAACTATATGCAGAATTTGGAGGAACAGCCACATATGAATGAACACAATGTATGGCTTCAAATACCTCTAACCCAGTTTAGCTGCTACTCGATAGCTGTCACTGTTTTCATTGCTGCTTAGCTAACCATAGAAATATGCCAATCAGGGCTTGTTTGCCATTTCTGCTTCAGGGTCTGATTGTCAAAAAACATAAGCTGCAACCATAAAAACAAGCAAACAATACATAAAGTAAGGACAAGCTTAGTTAGTCTTTGTAATTATTCAGCTGAACCTTAATTATTGCAAGAATAAGACCATGTGCCTCAAGAAGATTACAAATTGAGAGTTGATCCATGCATGTATGTTAGAGTAACACTGTTACAGTTGAAAATACCACTACTGCAGTAAACACAGGGTACTGAGACATTCACTGTTTCACAAATAAGAAAGCATTACTTTAGGGAATTATATTTCCTACAATATATTTCAGCTGGCAATAATGTGAATGACTCCTTATCAGGCCACACATGCATATAGGTAACAGCAGGCTTGGAATGGAGGTTAATAAAACCCAACCTGTAATTTCTGAATCACTTCTGAGCTGAAAATAAACTTTTACAATATTTTGTTTTGGGGGGAGGTGGGGGTTGGGACCAAGCAACACATTACAGTAAGAAGCTACTGGTCAACAGCTGAAGCACTTCAAAAGATCCATCTTCCCCTACAAAAGACAGGCGGAACCACCTTGCACAATGGACTGCAGATGTGGGGATCCCCAGAATAAATCAACACAGAACACACATTCTTACGTTAGCAAGAATCTCTTTTATTTTTAGTAATTATTCAAGCACCATTACTACAGCATCCCAGCATCTCGAGGTCTGTGCTACGGCCTTCTAAGGAAAACAGTAACAGCAAATCTATAAGCTGTGCTTAACAACTGCCACATCAGTCAGCTGTGCACAAATTCAGCCCGATTTCATTTTTTATTTGCACCCACACCAAGATCATCCCAGCAGCCCAGAATAAAAGAGCCTGTAACTGAAGCAGGAATGGTGCCACAAGGAAGGTACTGGATGAGTCTCAGAATTGATGTTTCTTGTGGGAAGAGAGAGCAAGGAGGCTGCCGTGAGCTTGCCTGGAGCTGCCACCAACACAGCCTGGATGTGCTAAGCTATACCTGCTGAAGCTGGGCACAGGCAGTTAGGACCTGTAAGCCACCACTGTCATGCAAACAGGACCGAAAACACAGTCAGCATGATACCATTCAAGAAGTTAACCAGCGAGTGGTAGACAAAGCCCAGCACAAGGGAACATAAGCATGGTTGTGCACATCATGTGCAGAAACATGAGCATGTCAGCGGCCACATCATGTTTTTAGCTAGTAGTGAGTGTAAGCAATGCAGGCAAGATAAGCACAGTCTGCCTATCTGGATTGGAGATCTCACACTTTCATGTGTTCAGGTATGCTTTCCTTCACCACAACAAATGTTTTGCTACATTTCCTTTACACCTAGGCAGAGGAACTGTGCATTGTACCCATCCCCTACATGCAGCAGGCCAGGGCTCTGAAGTAAGAGCATGAGAACACCCTCCTCCTCCATTCCTGTAACTGCCTCAACTGCATTTTAAACCAAATCCAGAGAAAACCACTTTGTCTGTGATCCTCAGGTATTAGCACAGGTGTTGTAAACCTCGAAATTCAGTTTTCTATACATACTGAAAACTTCTACACGCTCATCTCAGCATTAGTTCATTTCTAATTTCTGGGTTGCCAGCAAAAGCACTCTGAAAAATTTAGGACTCCGTGTAACAAAGCAGCAGTTGGAATTAGGTACATACCTTTCCATTTCATATTTTTCACTTCTCCACTTCAATGTAATTTCTTTGAATACACTCTACTTTCGTTCTGCCAGAACAATTTATAGCAAAGCCTCAAAATTTTAAATCAGTGGGAGTTAAACACAAGGCCTTAAAAAATCTAGACCCCATCTCTACCTTGGGAGCTATGCAAAGCATTTGCCCCATTAGCACTTTTCACATCTAAGATTTCAAAAGCCATTACAGATGTTTACATCTACCATTCACAAACGTTTTATTGGGAATCCTTCAGGGATTCATATTACATAACTCAGCTGGGCTAAGTATTTGAGAGCAATTAATCACCAGGGATATCACATACACATACATCATCTCTGAAATTTACTGAACCGAAGTCAAAAAGCATTTGACCCTTCCCTCAGGCATACCTCATGAAGTGATTTCAGTATGTATATGTACATCATCATCCTTTACCAATCTAAACAGTAAAACCATTCTTCGATTTGTTTGCAAGGGGTTGTTAGAATTAACCATAGTGAGGGTTTTTGAAGAAGGCTTTTCAGGATTGTTGAAGCAGAAGGAAAGATTTCATCCCAGGCATTAAACAGCAGTCCAGAGAGAAGGCAGTCAGTGCAAAATGGGTTTGAAAGAGCAAGAATGAAACACAATGTTGCAGATAATGCCTCTGGCCTCACCCAAAGCTGAGCAGGAAATCCAAGATGCCTTTGGACCATTCCGATATCGAATTGACATTTAGAGAAGGTAGTTCTGTAGTGAATTTCCTTTTGTAACAAAATGAAATCTTATAATAATAAAAATACGAATTTCATACAATCTTGGGGTAAAAAAAAACACAGCACTTTGCATTTAAACATCCATAGAATGCTACAGGTTATAATGTAATTATTTTCCTTTATCATTAAAGTCATCTTAATCATCACAGATCAGCCCAAGTCTGCAGAATACCAGGCACTCCTACACTCTTCCTCCTCAGATCTGGTGGATAGGTTTTGCCACTGATGCCCTATTCATCAAAGCCAAACTGATCAAAGTGAAGTTCAGAAGGCAAGCCAATTCTAGCCAGATCAAGCATATGCAGCCTACAAACCGGAGAGCAGATTAACCCATTGGGATAGCTTACTTCACCAGGACTGAGGCGCAGGCTCCCATACTAGCTTACTTGGACATGCCACTTGACCATTTTGAATTTTCTCTATTTTGGCTGTAAAATGGGAATTCTATCACCTTCAAAGCTCCTTTGATGTCTGTAAGTGAGAAAGTCTTCTAGACCTAGCTATGGCCCCATAACAATGGCCATATCTATGCTGTGGTTCACTTTGAAACACCAGCCTTTAAAGATAGGATATTGCTCATCCACTTAAGGATTTTTGATCTACTTTTTTATGGTGGTTATGGTATTTTCATACAGAGGCTTCTCAGTTCTCTGTGCATTAGTCCATTTCACTGCACCCATAAATTGGGTATTTCCAATTTCGAAACCAATCTTCAACTATGATACTAGAGGAAAACTTGCAAGCTTACAGTACAAGACTGCTGGTCATCATTAGAGGTCTTATAGTGGTGCTGACAACCGTTAGCATTCTAAGCATCAGCACTCAGGGGATTTCATCCACAGCTCTCTGTGGGGAGCCACAGTGCCTACATGGCACAGCTTGCCCAGCTAAACTTTTATGGAGGTCCTGCTCTTAAATCATACTCATTACTGAATATTAATAAAGCCCAATTAAAAAAAAAAAAAAAAAAAAAAGGCAAACCTTAATTAAGAGGATCTCTGTTTTCAAATTTCAGTATTGCCAAATCCAGCTTCTAGAGCATTCCTGGATATACCATCACCGTTCAGGCTGCTACTTCCACTGCGGGCAGTTTCCTCACCTCCCCTCTGTTTTAAAGGCATTCCAGTGAAAAAGAATGAGGAGCACTCTCAGTAGTTTTGCCAGGACATAAACCTGTGACAGCTGGAGGTACTGAAATAAATGCAGGAAAAAGCTGCAGGGGAATAGGGTTCAGAAGATTTCTTTTTTTTTTTTTTTTTTTGGCAAAAAAATTATTAAAAAAGAAGTACCTCAATCTACACATAAGCAAGCTGTTTACAGAGGGATATAATATTATACAATATAATGCTAGAATGATAAAGTGTTACAGAGGAATGTAATAGCATTTCCTAAGAAATAGGCAAAATGTTGATCTAAACCAACTACCTAATTAGGAAACACTGAGGAATATCCTCCCCACAAAAAATAAAACAGAAGAAAGCCAAAACTTACCTACATGCTTTTCACTTTCTCTTTCCCTCCTACATCTTCACTATTGTAAACACACTTCCAAAGTGCCAACCTCAGCATTTTTAACTCCTGAAGCAAGTAGGCTCATCCCTACAAAGACAGCTCTTCAGTCTAAGGAGAGACAGAGCTCTGAGGATGTGAGAATGGGGGAGGGAAACTTCAATATTACAACCTACCCATCAACAACTTCCATAGAGCTCTTTTGTTTGAAGTTCTTAATTAGCAACTCAACATCAAAACTGATGTTGGAAAATGCAAATCCTAAGTCAACCCAGACTTGCACCCCTTTATGTCTTTTTGACCTTGAACACAAGCAAGGAATAGTGAAAAAGAAATTTTCGCTACACAATCCACTTATATAAAAAATGCGTATCAAGGTAAATAATCCACTTAAAAATGACTGTGGATGAGGTTATTAGCCTACCTTACAAATGATACAGATTAGAAAAAACAAAATCAGGACATATGCATTTAGGATACAATGACAATGCCTTTACTACTTTGATTCTCTTACAGACCAGGCAAAGTCAATCGTTTGTTTTCATCTGGTGTGGCTTTTTTGTTGTTTGGTTGGGTTTTTGTTGGTTGGTTGCTTTGGTTGATTTTGTTTGGTTTGGGGGGGGGGGGAGAGGGTGTTGTTTTAGGGCTTCTTTTTTTTTGACATACACACAGTTTGATTGAAAACCCCAGAGGGAAAACAACTGGTTTAAAAAAGAACCACCTTTTCCTCTCTGTTACAAAAACAAAAGAACACATCTCTTAGCCTTTGGCTTTAAGAAGTCCTAGGTCAGATGTGAGCAGCCTTAACAAAGAAGGAAAATAGTAGGTATTCCAAATGAAAAGCAAGGGTTTCATTGCAGCAGAGAAAACAGGATGTATTCCACAGGCTGTAACTATGCTCCTTAGAAACACAATAGGGGAAAAAAATAATCACTCGTTATGCTCAAATACTTAAGTCCAGACTTTTCAGTGAGCCCCATTTTTGCAAGGTTTCACAGCTGAAAGCACAGAGGTGCCAAATACCTGAGATTACAGCTTATCCAGTGGATATTTCCCAGAGGTGCTGTAACAAAAAAAAAAGTCAATTTACATGTACAATACAATGACGGTGTAAGACAAGAGAACTCTGACACAAAACTGTGATCTAATATTCAAATGTCTTAATTTTAGGATAATCTGGTAGTCTTTAGTCATCTCAAAACTTAAAGCTTTCTTCCCAGAGCTTACATACAACATCTTTCATATGGGAAATGTCCTGCCAAGAGCTTTAAGCATAGCTTTATCAAACGCCAATTTGGCTTCCTCCATGTGAGTTTGGACACTTTAACAAGAGTTTATGAACTTTCATTGGGAAAAAAAAAAAGCATGTATATAAGTTTGCTGTCCATGTGTGTAATAGGTTATGTAAAATACCAGATAATCCTGCAGTATAACAAAAGCATCTTAAAATAAGTTATTTCTCTCCAATAGTTTTTATTTAGCCTTTAAGTCACAAGTTTCATTTAAAGCACCATCACACATACAGAGTCCTGGCAATTAAGTCAGCTTAAAGGGGTGTTTACTTAGGGGAAGGATAGGAAATGCGTTTAATTAGCAGCAGCTCAGGACACCGAGGATTACTTTATTTGATTGACTGCTGCTGTAGACGATGAAAAAAGTGTTTCTTACAATTCTCATTGGAGTGCATTCACTTGCCTCAAGCAAGCTGAAGAACAGAACTACATGGTATCTTTTCCAGACTCCTTAATAAAGCTCCCATCAGCAAGCAAAAAAAAAGGGGTATTGTATTAATGTAACCCAGATCCTAGACTGCTTCCAAAAACCCAGCCAGGAATCTTTGTCAGAATTTCAAAAAGAAGCCACTGCTGAAATTCTTAAGCATGCAGAAGGGTTGTTCAGGACTCCTCCTCTGAACACTGACTGCTTTTCACTCTCTAAGGGACATTGCCAACAGTATCTGTAAGGTGAGACACTGGAAACAGTTTCCACTATCACCACAGGAGGTGGTTTCCATCTTTCTGAGATCAGGTTTACTACCTCTGGCTTTCAGAAGAAGCAGCAGGTATTTCAGGGACAGTACTAAAGCTCTTCTAAGGAAGCACTGCACAGGTACAAGTCCTCCAGTAATTAATTATATAATTTTGATTATAGAATTTTTAAATTTCAAATTTTAAGCTTTTAAGAACTAATGTTAAAAACGTGATTTTTGGCTGCTTAATTTTGTTAACTTACTAACCAACTGATTTTGTTACTTAATTAACAACCTCCCTTAACCATTCTTTTTCAGATAAATGTGCTAAGACATTTACCTAGGGCTACAGAGTACCCCAGTTCTCTTGATAAAGTTGTCCATTTTGGCTGCTAATTAGCTCTAGGAAGACCTCATAGCAGCCTTTCAATACTTAAAGTGGCCTTATAAGAAAGATGGGGACAAACTTCTTATCAGGGCCTGCTGCCTGACAAAGGTAATAGTTTTAAACTAAAAGAGAGTAGATTTAGACCACATATAAGGAAGACAGTTTCTATCGTGAGGGTGATGAAACACTGGCACAGGTTACCCAGAGAGGTGACGGATGTGCTATCCCTGAAAGTGTTCAAGGTCAGGTTGGACAGGGCTTTAAGCAACTTGGTCTAGTGAACTTTTATAGGTCCCTCCCAACACAAACTGTTCTGTGATCTCCAGAGGTGCTATCCCACGCCTCGGATTCTGTGATTTAAATGACCACAAACAACATTCAGCTTTTCAGTTCCAGAACTCTCAAAACATGATCTCTGGTTGACTCCTCAAGCAGTGTTGAGAACTGTTCCTTGAAAATTTTCATTCCATTCCAACTCACGCAGCCAAAGCTTCAACGACAGCCACCAAGGGGGTGCATGAAGGAATAAGAAAAGGTACTGCATAAACAGCACAGTTCAAGCATCTTTTACAACACCCTGCACATGGAGACTGTGCTTTAATGTTCACTGAGATCACACAGGGCTTTCAGGCTGAATGATGAGAAAGACTACGGTCACTTCAGTGTTTTCCTATAGAGTTCATACTGAAGGCTGCTATTCACCTTTTGTCAGGCAGTGATTTTTCCAATTTGTTACTTGTCTTAAAAGCTGAGATATTGTGGGGTTCTCCCTGGTAAGCTCAAATTTGTACTAGAAACTTACCCACATTTTCATTTGTCTTCAGGATTAAGTTTATTCTTATTTTATCTGTATAAGCCACTAATAATAATCTAAGTTATTAGTGGTTTATAAAATAGCTTAGAAATACCATATGTGCATAGACATAACCAGTGATAAAACCAATGAAGCACAGACATGCCAAGCTGACAGGAGCTCAAATGAAGACAGGTTTTTGTCTGTCATTACCTAATTCACTTTTCTACCAATTGCACTACACAATACATTTAAATCATTTAAATATTCAATTTGTTAACCTGCAGCATGTTACCTCTGTGTACAACGCTAAATTACCTGCTCTTCATCCTACCATTTACAAGCTGTAGCTATTTCCAGACTGCAGCAAGTTTCACAACTCATCAGCAAGGTTATTAACAGAACAAAATGGCTTATAAGGAAAAAGCTACTGTATTTTGTGTGTTGGGAAAAGGGGTGGGAGAGGAAAACATGCTCTGTTGGAGCAACAGGGTCAAGACAACATGCCTTGCAGAGTACTCCCTCCCAAGCTACATACCATACCCTTCAGAGGGGACATCACAAATTACAGAATTCAAGCCGAGCTCAGCAACGAGTGGGAGCAGGCAAGATAATAAGTAGTGCAGATGGTTTTGGTCTTCATTACCATCAAGCAGACACAATGTCTCTGTAGCAGATACAGAGCAAACAGGGCCTTTTGTAACATGACAAACTAAAAAATACCAAGAGCTCTATGCTTTTGTGGTATTCTTCGCCTCAGGCAAACACTCCATGGATTTCTAATTACCTGTTCTTCTTGTAGACCTCAAGAAGGCCCATAACTATTGTGAAACTTTGCGTTCTTCAAAACAGACCTTTTTAGACCACACTTAACTTAAATTGCCACCTTCTAGCTTGACTTGTGTGTGTTAAGACTAGACTCTCTCAGGGCAAAAAGCCTTATGTTAAATTGGTATTGTGGCTGTGCTGAGTAAGTGCTTTCTAATGTTTTAAGGAAATTTGCGATTGCAAGTAGGCCAACGCTGCAGTTTCACCTTCCTTCAAGATAAGTAAGCGCAGCCTCCCTCCTCTCCATGATGGGGACTTCTCACTGAAGGGCAGCCCCATCCTACTGCCAACCACCAAGCCAAGGCAGGGTAAGAGAACTGGCTCACACTCACTCCCTTTCTCCAGCTTTTCTGCCTTTCCTGAAGGTAAAGATCATGATTATAGATTACAATTCTGTACATTTTATAATTATTACATAATTACAACTGCAACTATAATTTCAAAATCAGCTGCAATAATCTGTTTACATTTAAATCACCCTTGTTAAGATCATGCATCGCCTCTCCAGGACAAGGTGAAACCTACACGATGTTACCTGGGATTTCAGCAAGCATGGAGGCAGAGACACTTCGGCACATGTTGCACAACTGGGGCCGAACCCAGCTGCAGCCCAAGAGGGTCAGAGCCCCATTCCCTGCAGAACTGCTCCTTGCGGGCCTTCAGCAGTCCCAACCTGCCCAACAGGACAGCACATGCTCCCCACTATGAGGGTAGCAGCCAGAGATACGGGGAAGGGTGTTGGCTCTGAGGAGATCAGCTGTTACACCAGTTTCATGTATCTTGGCTTCCATCAAGCTCCTGAACACAAATGGTATGAAATACTTCTATTCCTCCATTATCACCTTTCTATTTCCTACCCTACCTGTTCCCTACAGCACCCATTCAGCCATGCAAACTGACTTTTTGTGATAAATATGATTCTATCTTATAATACTCTTGATATTCTATTGCATGCACATGCTATTGAAAGAAAAAAACTAGCAGGATGAGCCACACAGTAACTATCTACCTTTATTTTAACAGATCAAGAAAATGATTTAATGAACAAGCTTTAGAAAACTGCATCTAAACACACCGAGGCATATTACAAACATTACGATGTTTTCATACTTTCTCCCTCATAATGCACTTAAACCAAACCCGCCGAGTTCTTTCTCATATTCTAAGCATTAAAGTTCACAAAACAGGGCCTCCATCATTCCAACAGTCCAAATCAAAATAGTATAAAGGAGACTATAAACATATACTTCATTGCATTATTGCTCATAAACACATTAGTATACATCTCAGTCTTAAGAGTGATTACTTCCAGAAATTCCAGGATTCCCAGACTTCTGGTACCTACTGTGTATGTTGGAGGCAAGAAAAAAATCATTCAAAATTTGAGAAAAAAGGATTTTATTTGCTTCATGTCCAAAAAGGAGGGGGAAGGGGAGGAGAATCTTGCTGTGTAATCAATCAAGCTTTGCTCTCACTGTCTTTCTTCTAAATTGAAAATCAAGGACAACAGCTAACAAAAACAAAGGGAATAGTTAGGTAAGTTTTGTAAGAGCTTGTTCCCATTCCTCGTAGCTGGCTCCTTTTCTCTAATTCAGAATGTTTTAAGCACTTCTAAGAACAATGCGGCTAACAACATTTTGAGTTTTTCTTTCCAACATTCAAAGATACCACATTTGCCAACATGACTTGGTTTTTCAAGCCACTCAAACATATTCAGTTACTCATCATCAACTAGATATTGAATAGGAAAAGGGAAAGCCAACACCACTCACTTGGGAGCTCCTTCCTCCCATATGACAGGAACAAAAGGTGCCAGCAGAGATAACCCACAAAGCACTCCTCTTAGGCCCTGCTGAGCTTCCCAGAAGCAAACTCCATCTGTTGCCAAAAGCCAAACCTCTCCACAGTAGAAAACAGAAGACAGATGTCTGTTTGCCAAGAGAAAGACTAAGCTTGCTTTCTTACTCAAATCCAAGCTGTTGAGAAAGCTGACCCAAATAACAACCAAACACAAAAGAATATATGTAAGCCAGTGATCAGCAATATTTATCCCACTGCTTAAAAGTCAATGAAGGCTGCTCCGTAGGCAGCATTTTGACACTAAAAAGGAAAAACATTGGGAGCAGCAAGGACATACATTCCACTTGGAAATACCATGAGGAAAATAAAATAGACTATAAAATAAAATGTCACCCTAAGCAACACACTTGAAATCTCTATCATTTTTCCACTATGATTTACATCAGTATGTATTGCTAGTAGAAAAAATAAGTGGCCCAACTCTTCAGATAGCATCAATTTTGCAATTTGTTTCAGGAGACATCTGGTATAGTCCTAATCTCTGAAACACAGGAGCTTAATTAAAAACAAAAAATATGATCTTAATCAGAATTTGCTTAGACTACAGACTGATTCCAGTTAAAGGACTATGTAATCAACTAACTTAGCAGATCTACTGGTTGTCAAGATGTTAAATTTCAGATTAAAACAGAGCTCTTTGCTCACATGTAGATTAGGGAAATACAACCTACTGAAACATTAAGGTGTCCTTTCAGTTCAAAAGCTGTAAGAACTCAACCACAGATACACACTGAAGTGAGCATCTTTGAGGGCTTCTTCTTTTTTTGGTCAAGTAATAACTAGATACTCTTGTTTCCACAACTGTAATGGTGTAAATGGTTTTGCTCTTGATTTACACCCTGATAGCAGAGCAGTAGACACCTCTGTGTTTCGAAGGGAAGCATTAAAAACAAATAAAGGGACATACTTGGACAGGATCAAGACTCTTACTGTGGAGTTATCCACTGTCCCACAGCCCCAACCTTACACTGGGGCTAACGCTGACACAGAGGAGTGAGAAGGGGAGTGTTATGAGAAAGCCAGAAGCTCCATCAAATTACACCCTTTCCTTTCTCTGCCTCCCATCCCCTCACCTCCTTTCTCCCGGATCCTATCAGCTAGCAGGCATGCAGAGGGTGTTGCATTTGAAGCAATGCCCAAGATGAGTTTTATCAGGCAGAACATGGTTAGCAAAGTGCAGATGCTGAAATTGTCACACCTCAGAGCAGGCTGGACTGGAGATGGAGAGACAGCTCAAAGCACATATATGGTGGGGAGCCTGACCTACTGAAGAAGAAGAGGAAGAGAAGAGACAAGAGAGGAGGAAGGGAAAAAAATAACAATAAGAATAGAGACTTAACCTAAAAAGTATGCAGACCAGTGGCTCCAACAGGGAAATTACCAAGCAGAGCCATGGCAAAGCAATTACTTGGCACTGTCTCTCTCTGCAGGTGTAACTACCATGCCTCCAGATTGCACAGTGACCTAAGCCCAACCACATTCAGCAGGACCTTAAATGTTCATATTCTAACAACTCATAGTTCTCAAAGAGCAACAAAATCTCATATGCACAATGCTGATTAAAGGACAAGAGGCCAATAAATAAATAAAAACAACCTGACTTAACACACCATAATTCACAAATGACAAAGTAAAAAACCATGACAGCCTGAAGCCAGAAGCAGCCCTGCCCAGCTAAAACACGGTACAATATAAATACAAACAACTTGCAAAGTCCACCCACATTAATCTGTGCTTCACCCACAGGTAGGAGGGTATTTTTCCTAGTCTCTGAAGTGGCAT
Source organism: Forpus xanthops (assembly GCA_032466535.1). NCBI lineage: Eukaryota > Metazoa > Chordata > Aves > Psittaciformes > Psittacidae > Forpus > Forpus xanthops. Next base: position 15,071 of record JASSUY010039078.1, on the reverse strand, counting down.
GTCACCCAGGCTCTCTGGAGACTGCCATTCAACCAGCAGGTTTCCTGTCCAACCTACAGCTGAGAACAACATTTAATTACCATGTTTAATTGATCTTGTTAACTGTTAGGGTGGACAGCTTTGATCTCTCCTGCTGATAGCTAGTTTGTGACTACAAAAGAAACTGGGACTTTGCATAATTGCCAAGATTTTGATGTGCATTTTTTAATTCCTTCTGTTTCTCAATCTTCCTTTCTGTTTGTGCTACACTAATGCTCCTGCTAAGAGGAACCAAAGCACATCCCCTCATTTATGGTATCACTTATTTGGACACGCAGGAGGTAGAGGGAAGAAAGATGAGGAAATGGAAATTGCCTCTCCTTCACCCAGAAATACAGAAAAAGATCAGAAATAACCATACTGAATTTGGCCTCAGCAACGTTACCATGCAGCTGATACAGCCAGCACTAAAAGCAGAAGGTGGTGCAGGAATCACTAAGATGTTTGGGACAGTCTGCTCCCCACCCCCCTGGAAAGCCTCATCTGACTCTCCACTGATTAGCGGCTGGTTAAAATTCCAGTACAGAGGTTTTGAGGAATTTCAGTGGCTTTCCACTATGTTGGTTTATGTTTGTGAATAGGTTCACCCAAAAAATGCCTCTTCTGCAGGAGCTTCATATTAGCAGCTTAGGAGAAAAGCCCACAAGACCAAGATTACTAGCTTGCACTCGGCCAAGCTGAGACTGTGCCAATACCAATAGGAAGAGAAACTTCTGAGGACACTGTATCCTAAAATATCTAGGAACCTTCAAAATAGATCCTAATTAAAAACAACTAAATAGAAGCAAGCTTAATTCATTAACTACCTCTCCTAAACACCCTTTTCCTAAGGATGAAGCCAATCACCAGATCTACGGAAACAAACCTTCATAGGTGGTGTACAATGGGTTCTGAGAAAGGTACAAAGCAGCCCTACATTTCAGTCAGTGTTGACTATTTTCAAAACGACAAGCTAAACCCTCACCAAACTGAATTCAGCTGGAGCTTTGCCACACAGCAGGACAGCAACTTGGCTCACCATCCCCATGGGAAATCTTTTTCTAACTCAGACTTTCTTCCTGCTTATTTCAAACGAAATCTCCTTTGGATCAGGTTGAATCTCCACAGATAATTAGTCTTGCACCAGCTAAATAAAACAAGAGTTATATCACTTCTGAGCAGCAACCTGAATAACTACAACAGGGTAACAGAGAAAATTTCTTCTTCTTTTAATCCAAGGGAAACTTGGCAATTAACTATTTAACAGGGTTTGAACTTTGCTGCTGAATCTTCACATCGCACAGCAACAGAGAAAAGTACCACAGTGCACAGCCACCTCAAGCATCTGCAGAATATCATAGCTAAACTGTAGCTCCCCAATAGAGCTAAAACAGAACTGTTCACCTAAAAGTCAGTCCTTTCTCACCAAAGCTTCCTCAACAGCACACCATGGTTTTGGTGGCTGGTTTGTGGGTTTTGGTTGTGGTGTGTTTGGGGATTTTTTGAGGGTTTGTTTTCTTTCGGTTGGGGTTGTGTGTTTTGTTTGGGTTTTGGGGTGTTTTCTTTTCCCCTAAACTTTTCTCTAATGAAGGTTTCTTCTTGTTATTACAAGACGACAAATATATTGCACACTCTATCCTTACACCAGAAGCTACTGGAAGCCCAGCAAGTCAGAAAACCCATTCATCTCCTGCCTACCACTGATACTGTCTTGTATAAAGCTCATTTTTGGTGGCCAGGAACGGAGGAGGGGTTTCCCTAGGAATAAGCTGAATAAAGCTTCCTGTTCGGCTGAAGCAGGAAATGTGCTCCAGTACTGCCTTGCACACAAAGAGTGGAAAACACTTACTAAACAAAATAGCAGGAGATGAAGTGTAAACTGGATTGTCCTTCCATCATACAGACAAATAGACAGCTACACTTCCCATCCCCCCAGCTCTCTTGCATTAATGTACTTAAACTTGGGGGAAAAAAAATAGATGCATATGTATACATGTTCTGCACGGGCATCAAATGATTATGCTGTGCCTTTAAAACTGAACACCGAAGGATTTTAAACAACAACACCACCACTAATTAGGAGGTAGCATTTCCTCCCTCCCACAGAATCGGTTTCTTCTTGTTAGAATAGGAGGTACAACTGGCCAAACCCCATCCTACTACTGGAGAAACTGAACCGTAAGTTGTCATTAGGTTAACCTCCCAGCATTTCTCTCCAAACATCTCTTCAGAAAGACTAAAAATAAATAGCCTAGAAGATGAAGGGACAGGCTTCCAGTCTGACAAACCACCAGGATCCACAGGGAAGAACAGCAATATTACATATTGCATAAGAATCTGCAGATGGTAGGAGACACATTAATGGAAAAAATGTCCTTCTTCATGCCCTATTAAAAACAATGACTGTTTAAAACCTCACAGCGCTTCCCAAGAGCTGCCTTGTAATTCACGCAAGATTTCTCTGCTGCCATCATATGACTTTTGATGAGCTGTGATCACTTCAGAGCTGCACTTGCCCTCATCCACCCTGACCTTAGAGTACTGAAAGTGATGAAAACTACATCACCTAATGCCAGGTCAGAGCTACAGATGCACACTGCTAGAAGATGGAAGATTAAAAGCTGTTAGGCAAGTTCCATGGTGTAAAACATATTACAGCAGCTGGATGCTGTAAACGTATAACAAAACACCACGCAAAACAGAAATGCACATAAGCTTAATGAAAACCTGATGAAAGACTGTTTAAATAAAAGCACTGGACTCATTAATTCTCTAGACATGGTTAGTGCAGTTAAACTAAGGTCACAAGTACTGCAAGTTACACTTGAATATTATAAACCACCTTGAGCCATTAGTGCCTCCCCCCACCATGAGTTATAAACCAGTCATTGGCCCTACAGGAACGTGTCTCATCATATTTTCATGTCCCTTCCTATGGCACAACACCCCGTTTGCCATGCAAAGCTCAAACGCATGTTGGGAAAGCATTTTAACTAAAGGGCCTTAAAAATAACCTTGTATCGAAACAGAGTCAGGTGCAAGTTTCTCAATTAGGGGACATAAGAAGCTTCTCCACCACCCTAAATGGAAAGTTTAAGACAGCAAACCAAACCAGAGAATGCAGAGCCATTCCAGAGAACCTCAACAAACCTTCAGAAACCCAACCATCACTGAGATCACAGAGCTGAGAGCTACCTTCAATATCCTGAAGCTGACAAGAAATTCAACTTCACGAGTGCATGTGGCTCACTAATACAAGACCTTTGGAAAGCAAGCCTCCTAGTTGAAGGGCATGGCAGAAGTCCAGCCACTCTTGATGAGGAAGTTTCCCCTAGTACGAGTTGCATAGTACCTACTGCAACACAGCACATCATTAAACAGTTTGCTACATCAGAATGTTCTTCCACATGTCATGCAACAAACGGATGTACTTGTACTAATGCATTTGCTACAGTATACCAAAAAGGATATAACAGAAGAGAAACAGCAGAGATCATTCAAGACACATTGACTGATTAATAACTCAATATGGAACGTACACACACACAAGGACACAGCATACACCCAGACAAGCAAGCACAGTCCATGACTGTGAAAGATGACTAACTAAAGACAAAGAGCTTTGTTCTGCCTGCTTTCCCTCCCTCACACCTCTATCCCTGCTTGGAGAGGAACAAACACTAATGGACCCCCGTTATCTGAAGGATACTACATGGAAACATTACTTTGCAACAGAATGATGATAGCACACAAATAAAAACCCCTCACAAACTCGAAGTTTAGACTTCCTCAAGCACCAGCAACATATGTAGCATAGCTTATACCAGATGCCACTCTGCAGCTACTTTCCAAGAAGTATTTGTAATCCAGATCTGAAGTTCACTAGTCCTCTTCTGGTCCTTCTCATATAAGCTCATGCTGAGATTACAAAAGTCATCCTGGCACCTCCAGTTTCAAGAGGAGATTATTGTCTGGGCCTCACAAAGAGAATAAAAGCCATTTATTCAGTAGAAATTATCCACGATTTGAAGAACGGGTGTACCCTGTCCTATCCCCTCATCCTGAAAGCCAGAGCAAAATACTTAAGTCATCTGATACAACATCATGTTACCACAAGTGATAGAGTAGCTTCCAATATTTTCCCCACAAGAAAAGGTTTATGAGCAATAAGAATCTAGTAAATGGGAAAGAAATTAAATTTGCTTACAATCCCTGATGTTCTTACAGTCCTGTAACAGCAAAGAGCTTTCTCCATGAAGCTTCCATATCTTCAAAAATGGGAAGGAAAAATCCCCTTTGTCACTGTCCCCAGACAAACAAAGTACTATTAAACTATTCTCTTTGTTTTGCAGATATTTCCCTTTAATACCAGGATGGGGTTAAACTTGCAGATGAACCTTGACGGCTTGCATTATAGAGACATTCATGATGCTAAATGCAACTGATCGTCCCACCTGACCTCCTTGGCCAGATTACAATATCCAGAAAGCATGTAAGAAAGAACTGCCATCTCTTTATGTGCAACTTCACATCAACATGTTTAGCCTACACATCAATTCTCAATTCCTTGCAACCCATAGGCAAATAAAGAACAAAATGTATTTTACAAAAAAAAAAATGCATTTCATACAATTAAAGAAATAATAAAAAGAAATCATTAATTTCCCTTGACTTTACTAAATCAGATCTTTAGAAAGTAACTAATAGCAGCTGCAATGCAGCTGGTAAGTAGCAAAATTAAACTTGACAGCAAAGACACCACTTACTAAAGAATTTTAAACCAAATGGAGAAGGCCAAACATAAGAGCAGCATCCAGTTTGGGGAATGGAAATGACAAGAGCAAAGATCATCAAATTAAATGACAAGAGCAAAGATCATCAAATTAAATGCAGTAAGAGGCTTAGCTCAAAGAACTGAGCTGTGATTAAAAAAGTAGCAAATATTTCACTGGTGCAAAACGATGACCAAGAGCAAACACAAAATTGAAACATGTCAGATTTCATAGTTTGCCCAGTGCAGCACAAGCCTTATTTTACTCTTCCCTCTAGATGTATTGCATCAGCATACAGTAGTAATTAGCCCCCTATTTAAGATAAATACTGCTTCCTATCAAGGCATCAATGTAATATAGCACCATACTGCAGTTATCCCCAGTGACAAGACATTCTCACTTCAAGTCTGACTGCATCATGCCACACCAAACTACCATATCTATATTGTCAGAAGAGGATAAACCTGTCTTGGTGAGGAAGAAAAAAGCTCCTTAGGTTTGTCAAGCAGTTACAAACTGGTTATCTCAAAACTTTACCCTAATGTTTACAAACTACAGAAATCACCCATGGTAAGGGTGGTGAAGGTTTTGGAGGACTCATACACTGAAGTATTCCATGAGGAATAGTTCTACAATGAACTATAGACTACTAGTGGTGGTCTCTGAGCAGCAACCCCATTTAAATTCAGCTTATACCTTACACAGCTGTCCCAGAAGCTGCAACGCAGTTCTTTGGATGCCTGAATGTTTCCAACACATCGAGACAGCTAAGCAAGCCTTCTTTCACTTGGTCAGCAGGGAGATAGGACACGCACAAATGAAACTCCATGTAGCAGATTTCTACAGGAGCCTTTCTCCAAAGCAGAACCAAGCTCAGCACAAAACTCCCTGTAACCCTATGTCGTTGTACAGTCAGTCGCTTCTGAAGGCCACTTTACAGGCTCAGGAAGAAACTCAACAAGCACTTTCCATACCGTCACTACATAGGAGTCCTAAACTGAATCTGCATCTTACTGCTCGTGCTCCGCATGAAGTTGAAATTACAAACTTGGGATCAGTTCTGCACACAGAACAGGAGCCGGGGGGAGCCCAGAGATATAAAACTAGCTGCAAAGTACCTCCAGGTTTCTATTCGCTGAGGTTTTCCCACGCACACACAAAAGAATTAATCAGGCATGCGGGCTGACCTGTCAGAAGCGCGGCTGAGCCGAAGTTTAGCGCAAACCCGGCATAAATATACAAACAAACCCACCCAGCCCTGCCTCGGGATTACCGCGCTATCTCCCAGCTGAAGCCTCCCCGCGCCGGTACTACCGGCAGTACCGGCCGCCGGCTGTCCCAGCCGCAGACACCATCGCCACCCCCCCACCCCCCCGCGGTGGATTAGCGCTCTGCTAGAGACAGGCACCGGGAAAACACCCGCACCACCGGCCCCGCACTCTGACACCTCCCCGCCCGGGCAGCAGACAGCGCCGGAGCAGCCGGGGCGAAGCTCGGGGCCGGGGTCTCAGGAGGGGGACGGGTCGCGCTGCAGCCGGGGGGGACCCGGGAGGAGCCGCGGTGGGGCCGACCATCACCACCTTAACGAGGGACGGGAGAGAGGAGGATGCTTAAGTTTCCCTCTTTTTTACCTTCTTTATAAAGATGAATAAACAAATAACCGAAAGCCCGCCGAGCACACACCCCCGCTCGAGCCCCCTGCACCCGGCCCGCTGAAGAGGAAGGGTCTCACTCACGGATCTTGACTTTGCGGTGGTCGAGATGGGCAAGAAGCGCCTCCAGCGCGCCGAGGCGGCGCTGGAGCCGGGCGTTGCGGTGGCAGAGGGAGTCTGCCTCGCTGAGGATCCCGCCGAAGATGTCGCCGGCGCAGCGGGAGAGGTCGGAGAGCTGCATGAGCAGCGACACCAGCGCGTACGAGCTGACCTGCTCCAGCGCCCCGAAAAGGGGCACCGCGCCCCGGCGGCGCCCGCTGCCCCCCTCGGCCGCCCCTGCGGGGTCTCCTGGTGCCGGGCCGCCCCGCTCCGCGCCATCCCCGCCGGCCTCCTCCAACCTGCACAACTTCAGCGGCTCCAGGGTCCGCAGGGGGAACGGCATCGCGGCGGGGGAAGGCGGGCAGCGTTAGGGCACGGCGGGGAGGGGGGAGAAGCTAGGAGTCCCCGCCGCGAAAAGTCTTCATCCGCGCAGCGGCCGCGGTGACAAAAGTTCAGAGAGAGCAGAGAGAGAAAGAGGGAGGGAGAACAACAACAAATGAAGCGGGGCGGGAGGGCGGCCGGGCTACGCACTCCGGGGCTGGGCAAGAACCGCCGCTGCTGCCTCCGCCTCGGCGGAGCCCCGATCGGCGCCCATGTGCGGGAGCGGCCCCGGGGGCGGGAGCGGCCCCGGGAGGCGGGAGGAGAGGGAGGGAGCGGAGCGGAGAAAGCGGCGCTGCCCTGCGGCCGGGAGACAGGAAAGAGCCCGGGTTTCTCTCCCTGAAGTGGAGAGTGAGCAAGAGGAAGCGTGGGAAGGGGGACTGAAGCGCCCTGGATGCGGCCACAAAGGAGGAAATCCAGCCAGAGAGAGGGGGAGGAGAAAGAAGCGAAAAGCCCGGAGCAGCCCCACCTGGGGAACCCCGCGCCGTTGCAGGCACTTTTCTGAGCGCACCAAACTCTCAACCCGGAAAGCGAGAGCTGGAAAGAGAGGAGGAGAAAGGGAGGAACGGAAAAAAAACCCTCCGCGAACCTGGGAAAAGAGGCCGCCGCCTACCTGCGGCTACCCGAACTGGAACCTCTGCCAGAGCCTTACCCTGCCGGCCCCGACGGCCGCCAGCCCCCCACTTGGCCGGAAAGAGGAGCCGAGCAAGAGATGGAGCAGGTCGTCGTTGCCCCCACCAAGCCTCAGCCCCCTCCCCTACTGCGCCGCAGGTCGGGCCGGAGGTGCTGCTCAAGGCAGGGGAGGAAGAGCCTCCCGCCCGGGAAACGGGGGTGGCCGTGTGAGCGGAGCTCCAACTGTTGTTTGTGGTTAATTTTTATTAAGGTCGACGCTAAGGTGGGAAAAGCAAAGTCTGAACCAGGCAGCATGAATGACATCGAGCGTCGCAGCACCAAACGTTACCTCCAGCACGTATGGGCCAAAGGCAAGTTTAAACCGTAGAAGCACCTATGAGACACAACCAAGTCTTCATCGAGACGACTGCTCTAATGAGCTATTCCCCACTGAACCAATTTAGTCCACTAGCAACTGTCGGCAGCTGCTCTTTAATTTTAATTGGACAATGCCCTGCTAGCTCCAGCTCCTGCTCTATGATAAAGAGGGGAACACAGTCCCTCTCTTCATGGGGAAAAGGACCTTAGGGAAAAGTTCTCACCTGCCCTGGGGTTTGCTACAGCTGATAAATCTCAGAGAAAAGAGAATCAGCTGGAGAAGGAAGGATCTAGGGACAGACCCACTGAGTCCTTCCATTAGCATCCTGGGGACACATAATTTACAACAAAATATTGTAGTGATTCGCATATGTAGTTTTAGCCTTGGTTGCTTAAGGGATGCCCAAAGAAAACCATTCCACCAGTAGTGTTTCAGAAGCTCCTTGGTGCACAGAGGAGTCTGGAAGCAAGGCTGCATGCAGTAGAATACAAACCAAGGACTCACTGGCGTGCACAGGAGTTAGGATCTACAAGAAACACATCTAGGGGTGATATTCATAAGCAAAAATTGTGACTGAGTAATTCTCCTACATGACTTTCATCTTCAGGTTTTCCTTGGAGAGAAAGAAAAGGAACCAGCAATGCAACATAGTTAAAAAAAAATAAAGAACAAAACTGCCTTTCTTCAGACCTCAGTCCAGAACAGGTTACCAATGGATAACTTTGCAGCTTGAAATGCTCCCACTGATTTTCTGTTACAGACAGTACCACCAAGTGCATATGTGCAATGTTTGTAGAACCTGATGAGAAGAACATGGTGCAAACAGGCTAAACGGCATTTAAACACAGAAGGAATCCTAAGCAATAGTCTTTCAACAGGGAAGCTGTCAGGATTCATTATCAGAGGATGGAAAGCAGTCATTCTCTTATAGTGAATTCTTCTGGTTTTATTTTGGAACATAATGTCTTCATTACTTCTTAGACGTCTTTGGGATAGTCATTTGATAAAAGCTCTGGCCTGTTCACTGACATGTTTGAATTGAGAGGAGCATACCTTTGTATGTTTTATTTAAGCTGTAGGAGTGTGATGTGGAAACTAAGTATGAAGTGGACTTAAATATAAAACACAGTAGGAAGAAGGCAAGCAAAGAAGTCGTTCAGGTGTCAGCTGAAAAGAACCATCTGTTGAGGCAGATATAAGACTGTGAGCATGTTCGTTTGACTGGAAATTACAGATTTTTACTCTGAATTTTCATGATAGGTAGTTTTAAAAAGAAACAATTACCAGTTTAACAGCCTTTCTGAAAATTCACATCAAATCCTGATATTGCAACTATTTTTGCATGTTCCTATCTGTATCAGGAAAAAGTATTTAAATCAGGTTTGAGGACAGGGAGAATAGTAACAAGAAATCAAAACTTTAGGCAGCACCTAAACATAGCAAAGAGCCTAAGGTACTGTGAGTGAGTGGAATTCAGCTACCAGTGAAGCCTACTTTACCTATTTCACTGGTTCCTGTGTTTGCAAACTGGAAAATTAACTACTGTGACAGCTTGAACATTTCTGGTGGGAATATTGTCTCATAACCAAGTTAAACCAAATTAAGAAATAAATCTGAATTTTAAATGCACTGACATTCTTGAGACCTTCAAAGTCTGTGTGTTTACTGCAGAACAATACTTTATTTCTTTTTCTTTCACTTGGGCCTGTTTTTCTGGGATGGGCTGTTACTACATGGAATACTCAGAAAAAAAAACAAATGTGAAAAAGTTTAGATATTGAGTGACCAAAATGCGAGCATCAGTTAGCTGAAACCAGTAAAGGACAGAGATTGTTTCTTCTGTGCAAAAGGAAGAGACATGAGAAAGGAAACAGAGCTTAAATACTTACATGGTTCAAGAGTTAAAGTATTCATCATACTGGAAAAGAAGCATTCAAAAATTCTACGTTCAGTGGAAATACAGACTTTCAAAGGGGCACCCTGTCCCCCTCCAGTACCTGTGCATGTTGTCTACTTCAAGCGGTTAAGGCTGGAAAATGTTTCCTTTCCTGTCAGCAATGCAAGGGTGCTCCAGCCCACAGGCCCAGGGGAGCACTGGGGCTAGGGACAGGGCCTGTGGCAATTGTGCTGTAGCAGTGGTGGAAGCAAGGGGTTGGTTTAGCTGCATCTGCTGGAGAAGGAGGTCTGTGAGTTTGGTGGGCAGCAGTCACTTTCGCTCCTGCAGCTCAGTCTGGCAGAGTTGTGAGCCAAAGTTCTGGGTCACACACCTGCAAATACAGTCAGGAGTGGGAGATCCTCTGAGAGGAGGAATAGAGCCTAGAAAACCAAGATGCAAAGGAGGAAGGCAGGCAAAGGGGCAGTAGAGACTTTACTGGATATTTCATGTTAATATTGATTTCATTTTTAATGAAAGTTCCAAGTTCAATGGAAAATTCATTATGCCTGAATTGTAGCTTTCTTCCTTCAGCATTTAAAGCCTCAATTACTAAATTAAGGACCTAATTAAGTTTCATGTTCTATTTCAAGGAACGGAAGATGAATCTTGTGGGAGTTACTCATCACCCATTGCAGAATGAATGCTGCTCTTCCCTCAGCTTGCTTCTGCAATCTGTTTGGATTCTGAGAAGCAAATGGTGCAAAAGCCATGTGGCCAACCATGAAACATCAGACAGCTCTTCCTGAAATTGTGAGTACGTGCCAAGAGGGGAGTTTAGATGTGGTCAGCTGAGATCACCAGGCTCACCCATGTAGTTTAGCCCACAGGTTCAAGCTCTATGCTTGTGTAGGCTAGGAAAACCCAATCAAGTTTGAAAACAGAAATAGACATCAGTACAGGATAAAGGAGGGCATTTCTTCGTTGCTCCCTGAGCAGTGCTAATGGGCTCTGGTTTGTAATTTAGAAAGCAAGCTCAATGTTGAGCAGCAGAAGTTTGGTGTAAGCTTAAAATAGAGTCAGTTCTGCAAAAGAAGGTTGTTTTCTGATGTTGAATAAAAGAAAGAGTAATTTCCTGGTTAACCAGAAGTATGTGGATACTCCCAGCCTTGTTGGACCATTAGCTCTTCTCATCATTGTACATTTCATTTCTGTCTTCAATAGAAAACCTTTTTCAAAGAAACGTGCATAAGATAGGCAGAAAATAGGAGTAGATCTGACTCCTGACAAGGTTAAATGGTACCAGAATTTTGCCAGTTTCTTTTGTGGTGTGTCCCTCATGACTGCTTACTTTTTGTGCTTTATATAAATGCTACCAAATGATCAAATTAATTACTACTGAAAAAAGTGGCTGCTTTTGCTGGGCTCCTTTAAATTTGCACACTGGTGTGTTAGCCTGATGATCACCTTTGCCTGATGATGCAGTAGAACTTCCAAACATCACTTTTCTTGCAGTTTACCAGTGCCAGAAACTGGGGTGGGTGTTTTTTTTTGTGCTGGAATTCATAGGCAGTATGGCCCAAAAGACTCCCTCTTTGTCCAGAAATGGAATCTTGTGGATATTCTTTTAAAACTTATAGCAGAACTTCTCTGATGGTGACAGGCATTCCTTTGACTCGGGTGGCTTATATAAGTCCTATTTCCCTGGTCATTCATCAATTAAAACTCCTATCAGAACCAGTCTGCTTGCCTGGCTTATCGCTGGGTCACGCACATGCTTGAAGCCTGGAGCTGAGCTCCCCTTGCTTCTTCACCGTATTATCTTCACCATTAAACAAAGGCAGCAGTGTAACTATCTCCAACACCTTCATCCCTGATATTTAAAGTGCTTAGCAGATGTATCCACACTTTTCCTAGTAGGCACAATCTGCCAGCTTAAAATCTCTCAAACCCTTTCTCATTTTTCTACCTTTACACAGTTGTCTGTGGATAAAAGCCATGCTAGCCATGGTACATTGGATAAATCAAAGCTAACTGCAGTAAGAATGACCCCGTGGAGGAAGTGGTAGTTGTGATGGCCTAAGGGTATGATTCAACAACACAACCAGGCATAACAGCTTTTGCCTTTAAAAGAGGAGCTCTTCTACCCCTGCTTCCTTCCTTCCATTCCTGGTGACAAACGCATGGGCTGTAGCTTGCTCTGCAAGTATCTGATGTCCTTGGTGTAGAACTATTGCAGCTCTGCTGTGTAAAATGAGGCGGCTGACATGCTGTGAAGAAATTGCTGGAAAATGTACTCTCCATACTTCAAGACACAGCAGTATGTTGGATCACTCTCATGGGAGCAGAACGTTGCAGCAAAATCTAGGCTGTGAACAGAAACACATGCAAGAGGTCATACAGCCTAGTAAGGCATGACTATAACATTACAGCCCACTCAGAGCTCAAAGTGATCATCAGAGGCTTCTTAGTTGTTGTGTTCAATGGACTACAGAGTGAAGAGAAAACTGCCACTGTGGCAGTGTGGAACTGAGAGACAACTCACCTTTAGGACTCCAGTTCTTGGAAAATGGCAATAATCCCAAGATGCATCTCCCCATAAAGAACCCAAGTTGCTGAGAAATTATCTCAATGGATCAATAATACTAGTTTTGGAGTTTGAAATGCCATTCTAGTTTTCTTCATTTGGTTGGAACGCTTCTGTGTCTTGTAACAAAGTGCATTCCTCACTTCCACTTTCTCTGTGGCAGAAAAAACTTCAGATATATTCTTACTCTAACTGATAAAGTGTTTATGTTTCTACTTTACAAGGACTTTGGCCATCTAAATATCATGGAATCACAGAATCATAGAATGGTTTGGGCCATAAGGAAACTTGGAAGACCATCTAATTCCAATGCTTCTGCTGTTTGCTTGGACATCTTTCACTAAATCAGGTCATTCCAAGCCTGGCCTTGAACACTTGCAGGGATGGGTCTCCCACAACTTCTCTGGGCAACCTGCTCCAGTGCCTCACCACACTTAGGAAAAATTTCTTCCTTGTATTTAATATAAAGTGGTGCATAAATTATTCCTTATTACTCAGTTCCACAGCTACAGGTGTGCATGCAGCAAGGAACTGTAGGACAGGAATATGGGTGTCATTATTTGTGAAAGAAAACTTTCAGCTGGGAAAAGAAAAAGGCTGGAGGAATTATCAGTTAAAAATCAGACTCAACATATGGAGATTTCATAAATGCTGTCCCTAGCTTTAATGAGAACAGTTTGCATTGACAGCTTTTGTAAATTCTGTATGAAAATTTTATCTAAGACACTGACCACATTTATGTCTTCTCTACTTGTATTATATGTGGCCTCCTTCGAAGTAATTACACTGTTTACATTTTGATTCACTAACTAAATATCATCACAAAAAAACTAAAGCAGTTTGAAAAACAATTCAGCCAAAAAAAAAAGACTTGAAATTGTGTTCTTTTAACAAGGCTGATTATCTTCTCAAATGAATGCCCCAGGACTCAAGGCAAACAACACATCCAACAGGCAGGAGCCTCTTAAAATTGCTTCCTGGGTGTGCAGACTGTGCTGGTCACTAAAGCAGAACACAGCTCCTCCTTAGGTATTAGCTTTCCACCACCAGCTACTACAGCTATAGCGAAGTATTTGTTTAAACTATATATATGCAATACTTTTTAAAAAATATGCCACAGATGGATACTGGAGTGCGTCAGTATGTCACAAATGAGTTTTGATAGGTTTTGATATAGCACGTCCTGCCTCATGAGCAAAATATGGGCTTTGGTCACTGAAAAACTATAGGGCGTGAAAAACAGTCTATGCACCAACACAGATTCCCTCATTCTCTTCCTTTCGAGGGAGCATGGTTTGTCACTCTGACCTCCACCATGGATGAACCAGTTGCTGGTGAAATTATAGTGGAAGTGCTTGCAGCAATCTGCAACAGACTCCACCACTGCCTAAACTCAGCTCTCCAGTTCTTTGGAGGTTTTGTTTGGATACCACTTGAAACTTTCAGATTAAAAAAAAAAAAAAGACAAAATATTTCCCAAATCTATTTATTATACTATCCATGCTTTGGGTATTTACAGGAAGCCAGAAAAAATTAGTTTGGTTTTAAGCTGATTTTAAAAAACATTACTTTGGGAAGAATCTACCACTGTGGTAGATCATAAAAGGTCTCTGGCCGCCATGTTTATGTTCCTCTGCATAATTTCATCTACCTGATGAATGTGTTCATGCTTTAAAGCTCAGTGTTTCTGTTTATATACCCAGCCAAATTCAGAGACCGGCATATTGCTAATAATTATTAGCAATTAAAGTCTAATAAAATATTTTCAAACTCCCAAATAATAATTTGGAAGTCTGACAATAAGGGGAAAACTATTTTATGGCTATCTAGAAATTACAGGGTACTAAAGTCTACACTACATGGAGTAACAGCTGAGGATATATATGCCTCCAAACTGGGGAACTCAAAGCAATACCTGTGGTTGCTGGCATATTTGTATTTTTTACAACCTATGTGGTGGCAGTACCACTGCTTTACAACTAGTATAAATGATCTGAATTACTGGTGTTGCAAAAACATTACTATTAAAATGCCTACTTATACAAACAAAACCTTATATTAGATTTAAAATAAACTGAAAGTGATATTAGAGAAAGTAAAGGAAATTAGGATTTTTAGCACATGCTGCTCTCAGTATTCCCAAAGGTTTCTGGGTACCAAATATGTTATTGTGCAATCACTGTAAGAAATGCAGCTGTGTTTATTTCACTGCATGGATCAGACAAACTGTGCAAACTAAGCATCAGCCTCTTCTTCATAAATCAGTAAAAAAAATGTAGCACAGTATGCAAGATTTACTCAGACCTTCTTTCTGTTCCAAGTGCTTTCAGACTTGGCAGAGCACGCGTTCCTTAGAGGACTATGAACATGCCGAGTTTTAAGCATTTCTAGCAAAATAGTTTTTTAGTTAGTTCAGGAAAAATTTATAAACACTTTGCTTAATAGCATAGGAATCAACTTCTAAATACAGTGAGATACAGCTAAAAAAGTTCTGTTTGCTGCTTCTTAAATGTGGGGTGAAAGAAAGTGTAAAGAATTTCAGCCTATTTCCTATTTCAGGAATAGCCTCTTTATAGAATCATAGAATAGTTAGGGTTGGAAAGGACCTTAAGATCAAGTTCCAACCCCCTGCCATGGGCAGGGACACCTCCCACTAAACCATGCCACCCAAGGCTATGTCCAACCTGGCCTTGAACACCAC